>JALBCR010002859.1:0-15000 GCA_030710515.1 Abscondita cerata
CCTAACGATAAAGAACAGAACGGGGTACTGCATATGTAAAATAATAACAAGACTTTAAAGTTTAACGTAATACCTTACATTACTGTTATGTTCGGGGGTAGTCGAGTAATTAGGCCACTGTAAACACTTTATTAACATAAATGAGCTTACACGATATATAAGTTATCCTGTTAATATATTGGTTACGCTTATTAAACACACGTCTTAAGTTCATCACGGCCCAACGGAAAGTGACGTTCGTTCGCTCCCTACCCTACTAGATACATACATCACACCCCTACATTTACACTTTACTTAATATAAAATCATTAAAATTTGCAGGCGTTTTCTTAACTCTAACAGATCTCCTTAAGTCTAACTTTTTATTTACAATTTTGTTACTACCATTTACTCTAGTTGGTGTCGCAATTCCGTCTACCTGCGTTTGGTTTAACCGAATTTCATTATTACAGTTTACTCTAGTAGGTACCTTAATCGTATCTGCCTGCGTTCGATTCCCTCTACTAATGCCTGGAAATACAATGCGATTAACTACTGTTAATCTATCGTTTCCTACCTTAGTGTTCATGTTCGGTTGTATCTATTCCTTCCTTGCATACTTTTCTTGTAGTACTTGTGCAACTACCAACGTATTGAATTTGGTTTACGTGCCTCTTACATAATTGTCCCTCCTTCAGCCTGCAGAGGTATGTCACTTGCCCAATTCGCTTCTCTACTTGCGCCAAAATCCATTCTTTTGAATTTACTTTTCTGTAGTCCCTCACTAATATTGTGCTGCCCACAGGAAATGTTCTTAAACTCTTCCTTCCGAAAGATTCTCTTTGATGCTCTTGAGCCTTCTTCATTTTCTGTTGGACCATCTCTCTTCCCTTCTCCGTATCTTCTTTAATAAATGGAATCTCGTTCTCACTTCCCTTCCGAATAGCATCTTCATTGGGGTTTCACCGGTACTTGCATGCTTACTTGTTCTACATGCAAACAAAAATCGATTTATTACTGTTTCCAATTTTAATTTTTGGCGGTACTTCCGCTTAATACAGTCTTTATTTTGTTCTTGAACGTCTTAACAAAGTTTTCCGCTTGCCCATTACTTTGCGGGTTTGCTACCGGAGTCGTTATGTGAATAATTCCATTCTTACTGTAAAAATTCTTTAATTTAAAAGACACAAATTGCGTACCATTATCGGATACCAAATATTTCGGTAATCCAAATTTTGAGAAACAATCCCTAAATTTATCTTCTGTCTCCTCCGCTGAAACATTCTTCATCTGGTAAGCTACGAGATACTTGCTGTACGCATCGATTATGATTAATATTTGATTCCCTTTTATCGGCCCTAAAAAATCTGCATGCACTCGGTTCCATGCCTTCGTTTCAAGCTTCCATGGTGTTAATTGCGCCTTAGGTGGTCTTGTTTATTATACAAACATGGCAAACACGACTTAATATGCGGTTCAATTTCCGGATCCATTCTTGGCCACCACATGAAACTTCTTGCTAATGATTTGGTTCTTACGATACCCAAATGGCTCATGTGAAGTTGGTTTAACATCTGCTTCTGTAACTTAGTTGGGATTATTACCTTATATCCCCATAACAGCAATCCGTTTTTTTGGTTTTTTCCCGTAGAATTACATGAATGAATAAAAATATGGTAGTTTCATTTGAAAAAATGAAGATATTTGACATTTCTGAAGTTGATCTTTTCATCACTTTTTAAGAACCCTGTATAATAAAAAGCAGTTTTCGACTTGTCACCAAGTACCTCGATCTTCCTACTAATTAACCCTACAAGATAATTTTTTATTTGGTGTTGGGGATGTTCACACAGAATTTTTAATATTTAGGTCTGCACCTGTCAATTTTCCATTAAAAAAATGAATATCTCGAAAAGTATAACTTCTAGGTATAGAACATTTTACACAAAGTGACATTAAAATCGAACGTAGAATCCGAAAAGTTAATAATATACCGGGCGTTCTATTTAAAATAACAAAGTTACTGTTTACTTCCGGTATAACCAGAAGTGGCACGTCTGTCAAAAATATTTTCCGTAAATTTGGCATAACTTGTTATCCATCTATGCAAATTTTTATAGAAATCGTATCAGTAGTTTCCAATATATAAATAGTGTAAGCTCGTCGTGAAACAGCCTGTATATGTTCAAGAACAAACCATTTCTTGCAAAGGTTACACAATTTCAAGCATCAAAGATATATTTTGCCAAAACCCAAAAGAAAGATTATTTTTTCAACAAACACTCCTGAAAAGTGAACAATAAAAAGCTTCTATTAAAAACGGCTTTTATTGAGTACCCCGAGACTAACCTACTAATTCTCAAATGGTAAAAGATTTACAGAAAGATTTAAATTTTATAAAAGCCAATCATTGATATTTTTTGAAATGAATTTGCAAATAATATGTAACACACAAGATATAACAACAAAGATGAAGGTCATATTAGAGAGCTAGGAAAAAAAGGGGAATGAAATAGTAGGGCAGATATGGGGAATAGGGGAGAGGGTGTTCGGGAGTGATATGGTAAAAACGCGTAGGTTGTTCGAAAACCTTATAAAAAGTGCATTATTGTATGGGGCGGAGATATGAGGATGGAAAGAGAGGGAGACGTTAAAAAAGTACAGGAAAAAAGTATTGGAGGTGGACCTTAGGGCTGGATAGAGAGACACCGGTATATATAGTGGGGGAGGAGGCGAAATTAGAAAAAAATAGGGTACAGGCGGGAAAGATAGCTATGAGATATGAAGAAAAAATTAAAGATAGAGAGGAAAACACAATATTGATGGAATGTTGGAAAGAAGTGAAGAGAAAGAGAATAGAACACGGACAGGATGAAAGGAGAAGTTATTACGAAAGGGTGGGTTATTCGACGGAAGAAGTGGGGAGGAGAATGGAGGAAGGATGGAGTATGAAAGGGGAGATAGTAAGGAGAGATAAGGATACGCAGATGCAAGAAAGAAGGGAAAAGATAAGAGAAGGTAAATACAATGAAGGGTATGGAGAAATAATAACGGAGGGGAAAGCGAAATATTTAATGGAAAGGAATAGTTTAAAAAGCAAACTAATAATAGCAAGGTTTAGGTGCGGTAACAGGGAAAGGGAAAACAAATATTGGAAAGAAGATGAATGGAGGAAATGCAGAATGTGTGGAGAAGGGTGGGAGAACTTGAGGCATATGATGGAGGATTGTGATGAGATGAGAAAAGAGATAACAGAAAGAAAGGTAATTCTGGGAGAAGATGGTAAAGGTGAGGAGTGGATGAAGGAGGTGTTAGAGAGGAGCACATTTTTAGAGGGGTGGGTTTAAAGGGGAGGGAGGGAAAAAAGAAGAAAAGTTTAGTTATAGGTATGATAATGTAAATAAGATACTCGAATCATTTGTTAATTTTAAAAAAGAACAAAATAAATTATTTCATTCACACAAGAATAAAACGATAATGCACCACGAAAAATGATTTAATGTTTTTTTTTAAATTAAATTTTAGCCGGCACACCCTTTTAAAACAAACAAAAGTTAAGTGGTCAAACCAGCGTCTAAAACTTCCGAACCAAATTTTATTTAATTCTCAATCATTTTATGGTTGAAACTGTTTCTTCTGTTGTTTTGCGTCTTCTACACGCATAAATCCAACGGTATTTCGTTTTCTTCAGTAAAAATATTTCCAACAAATGTTGCTAGCATCAAAATTCCGTTTGCTATAAATACCGTTGTTACCATACTCTTTCAAGTAATATGTCACTGATGACTTATGTAATAGTGTTGAGATAATTACAGAAGTAAATGTTATCTGAAGGTTAAGATACGACGGACTTTGCATTGCATAAATTTGGCTCATAAACTTCAGATTATTCAGATATTGTTGTACAATTAAAATTGTTTGTTTCATTATGTACCGTTTGCTGATTGTGTTTTTTTCGATTTTAGTAGTGGTTAAGAATAAGGGCGTGATAAATTCTTTTAGTTATATCACCGATGACTTTAATCATATGGTGGTTGATAAAAATACCGGGCTAGTGTATGCAACAGCTGGCAATCGGTTGTTTGAGCTATCTGCAAATTTACAGCTTAAAAGCAAACACACTGAAGGCACCAACAATAATGTGAATAAAGTGTTGGTCATAGATTATGTATCATCAACTGTAATTTCTTGCGGATCTGAGAATCAAACTTGTTGCACTCGCCACTTAAAGAACATGAACGAATCAATTATAACCCAAGAACGTGTTGTAACAGGAGGAATTGAATCATCTACTGTTGCGTTTATCGGTCCAGGTTTATTTGATTCTCACGTTATATATTTTGGAGTAACTCACAGTCCGGGATCAGAAATCCTTCCCGCTGTTAGCACTCGTACCGTAAATACAGGTTCAACTGTAACCGATAAAACCAGACTGTACGTAGCATCTCTATATAGAGAAGATTTTATAATAAAATATATTCATGGATTCAGTTCCAAAGGATTTTCTTACTTTCTGACCACTCAAAGAAAAAAATTGCAATCAAACGAATTCGTATCAAAATTAGTACGCGTTTGTCAAAATGACGAATATTATTATTCATACACAGAAGTTCCTATTCAGTGCAAAAATAACAAGAAAACCTACAATTTGGTAAATGCTGCGTATGTTGGCAAAGTCGGTTCTAAACTAGCTGAGGACCTAGGAGTAACAACTAATGATGATGTTTTGTTTGCCGTATTTAGTGAAAGCGAAATGTCTAACAACGATATCCCATCCAACTCTTCAGCGTTGTGCATGTATCCATTAAAAGAAATTAGAAAAATGTTTACAAAAACTATAGGAAAATGCTTTAAAGGAATTGGCGACCGCGGTTTGGACTTTATCACACCCAGCATGCCTTGTGTTGCTACACAACTTGTGATTGGGGAGAATTTTTGCGGTTTGGATATAAATACGCCTTTAGAAGGTGACGAACCTGTAACGACCGAGCCAATTCACGAATTTCAAATAAATTAACGTCCGTGATCGCTAAAGTCTTTAATGACTCAACCACTGTTTTTATGGGTAATATCAATGGACATCTAAAAAAAATCTTAATCGATTCGAAAAATTCAAGTTCTGGACATGAAGATTGGGTAGTGGAACAAGGTTCGAGGGTGATACAAGATTTGGCATTTGATCTGAGCTTAGAATATCTTTATGTAGTTACCCGAAATATGATTTCAAAAATAAGCGTAATGTAAATGATTTTTTTGTAATTTATCTTCGTGAGAATTATATTATTTTTAATTAAACATTTTCCCATATAACACGAGCAGTCACCATACTATGCGAAAAAGTTCCACATCTAACTTTGAAGGCTTATCTCCAAAACTAAACCAAGTATTTAAAAACCATCTAACGATGGGTATATACCATTTCAGATGAGGCTTAGGACGCTCTAAGCTGAAAAATTACATAGCATTGAGTTTAATGTGTCAATTCAGACGCGAGCGTGTTGCAGTGGCGTATGAGTGAGCGCGAAATTTCGCGGCCGGAGACACGCTCGGACCTTACCCTCGCCGCATTCACTATTCACATGATTCGTCGCGCGATATCCGTTGTATGCATTCGCAGTTGCCAAGATGTTGCAAGTCTTTGATTTTAATTAACTAAATAATAAGTTGCAATGGGAACTACTTCTTATCTATATCGTGGCATAGTATTTTTGATACTACTCATGTAAAAACAAAAGTACGACCGTGTTCTGAAACTTTCAGAACGAACGAATAAAACTCACTTTACAACCTTGATACACAAATAATTATTTCTTTGATTCGGGGTTGATGGCGCTTTTGATATTTAATTTTTTAGTTTCTTCCTTTTTTTTATGCAGTTACACAAAAAGGCGTTTTTGAAATAGTTCTATTTTTAGTAATTTATCTATAAAAAAATACTTTATTTTTTATTTTAGAGGGAAGACGGATGACATGGTGACAAACAATTATTTATTTTTAGGTTTTTTACGCGACCTAGATATAAAAGCTTAAAATGCAATTTACAATTTTATGTCGCCACAAAACTCCCGGACCAGTGGTGAAGAATTCAACACCATGCAGTCACCCGTATATTACTGCTGAGATGTAATGTCGTTACTTTGTAACTTTTGTTTTCTGCTTTTAATCCTCCCTATAAGCTATGCCTATAATATTAAGTAAATTTAATGTTTATACATTTTTATATTTATCTAACGCCATGGACACCAACCGTAGAAGTTTTTCCATTTTCCATCTGCGCAAGTAATGAAATACCAACACTAAGCTTTAAAATGTAATTAATTTTTAGTAGGTATTCAAAAATGGCTTTTATTAAAAGCCAGAAAAAACACTAGTTGAAGTTATATATTTATTTATTTATTTATTTATTCCTTTACCAACAGGGCAAGCTCCATACAAAGAATATATTACAAAAATATAATAGAAAAAATCAAATCTGCAGACAAAATTAAATAAATTTAGTGAACAATCTAGTAGTTAAAAAATAGTTTAATCGTATTGAAAAATTAACTTAGACCTAATTTTTTATAGAATTATAAAGTAATTGATAAAAAATCAAACCAATGACAATTTAAATTGCACAATTTAGATAATCTGGATATTATTGATTCTTTCCTTCCATAAGCTAAAGTAGGAATTTCAAAATAATAATGATTTGCTCTGAGATGTCTAGCAGGTACATGGAAATTGAAACAATTAACAATACCAGAGCAGTCAATAGAGTTAGCTAATACTTTATGCGCAAATAGCAAATATGCTCTATTTCACGCGGATTCCAAGTTAGAAATGGAAAAGGTCTGGTATTAGTGAAATCATGATTCATGTAGTGCATAGTGTGCCCTGTTTTATAAGCAGCGTACCTAAGGTATAAATGGTTCAGTGATTCTAACTTTCTAGTTTGTCCCAATTCATGTGGTCTCCATATTGTCGATGCATACATTAATTTAGAATAAATATAAAAAAAGTAAAGCACCCTGAAAGTATTATATTTTCCAATGGGTTTCCTGCCAGCAAATACACATTTTTTGGTGTTTTTGACGTTCCAAATCTAATAGAAAAGCACTTATTTGAGTTACACTTCAAGCCATTAAGTTCACACCAATTTACTAAAGCATCAATATCTCTTTGAAGTAAAATAACATCATTGGGTGTTTTGATTACCTTAAATAACTTAGTGTCATCAGCAAAAATAATATTTCACTAAATTTTATGTGATTAAGAATATCATTAATGTACAATAGAAATAATAATTCAAGATGAGTTCCTTGGCCCACACCAGATAATACATCAATTGGATCAGAGATGAATTGTTTTATCTTCATCATCTGCTTACGCTTACTTAGATATGATTCAAAACCAAGACAAAAGTGAACCTACAACCCCATATGCATAAAGTTTTCTAACAAGTAATTCAAATTAACCAAATCAAAAAGCACAAGTAAGATCGGTATAAAATTGATTCCACTATAATTCCACTGTTAAGATGCGAAGTTATAAATTCCAGAATAAATAGTTAAATTAGTAACAGTTGAACGTCCATCGATAAACCCATGCTGGCACGAGATAATGATTTTCTAAGATACGGGGAAAAATTTTAATATATCAAATACTCAAACATTTTAGCAAAACATATTATACATGTTAATGGGCCGATAATTAGTTACATCAGTAGGGTCGCCGCTTTTAAGCAATGGCGTTAAATAAGACAACTTCCATGCTTTCGGAAAGATTCCGAGTCGAAGTGAAATATTAAGTAAGTCTAAAAGCCAATGTTTGATAGAATCATAACAATTAATAATAATTAATGGGTGAACTTTATCAGGGCCAGGGCTGTGAGCAGTATTTAAGTACCTCATAGAGTCATCAAACAAATCGCTATAGTCAAATAATACTGGTGTGTTTTGTAAATTAATCGATGTATACGCTACTGAATTTTTTGAGCAAACATATTCACAATATCTAATCCATTATCAGCGTACAAGTCTCCTTCTAGCCACTAATAACTTACAATAACTTCTTTCCTTCTTAAACTGGAGTATAATAATATTGAGATTTAAATTTTTTAAAAGTTTATGAAGTTTTTATTAATTAATTGCAGCTTTAAAGTCACTTCTGGAATACCAATTGGAAACGATCTATTTTTAATCTAATGACAGGTACACTCATGAAATTTAAAACTTGGACACCACAATTTCTGTAAACAAAAGTTTGCACATTGTGAAGCGGGCTTAAGGGTATCATTTACAATTCTAACAGCAGGTAGTCTCAGCAGGGGTTATCTTATAGAAGGACTGTAGAATGAATCATTACACTAAGCACGTTTTAGAAAATAGGTAATTTACGTTGCTTACTTAATTTTTTCTTTAAAGAATATATTTGAAGGTATCGCTAATTAAACACCATAGCTCGATTAATTATCGAATCAAAATTTTGTTTAGGAAATGTTTACAAAATAAAATTAGAAATAATTTTGATTTAAAAACGTCTACAAGCAATAACTTTTAAATTAAATCAAAAACTAAACATGGTTATTTGGGTTGACTGATTATTACTTATTTTTAAATAAATCTAACCTACTAATTATTGTAAGTTATTAAAAAAAATCATTAAACTCTCTATTCATAATATTTAGTCCTTACAAAATGTATATTTTATGACGTTTCATTTTTTCTGTAGTTAATATAAAAAGTGAAAATAAAAACTAAGGCAATTCTTATTGTCAACGTATATATTTAGTTTTTGACAAGAATTTATTACATAATTATAATTAAGATACCAAGTTATAGTTTAAAATTAAATGAAAATTTTTTTTTAAATAAAGGTATTACTATATAAATAAATATAAGAAATCAATAATGGGTGTGACCTCCATTATTATTGATACATTCTTGGAGGCGTCTGCTCATTGACGCTATCAAGGTATCAATATAATTAATATTAATCGTTTCCCATGCGGTATCAATGGCTGCAATTAGTGCATTACGGTTTACTGGTATAAAATTTGGCCCTTGTTGTCTTCGGATAACAGCAAGTATTCGAGCCCAAACATTTTCGATAATGTTAAAATCTGGGCTTTTTGCTGGCCAGGGTAACAGCTCCAAGTTATTTGCTTGTATCCAGTTGCGCACAACCTGCGAAGTATAGGGTCATCATATCCCGATAGTTAATTATCGAATGTTCCAAGAAAATATGTGTAAATAGTAAATGGAATCTACTAACGTAACGTTAAGTCGTTAATTATAGTTACATAACTCTCCTTTCATAAGATATAGTTCATATTAATATGCTTATTGTAAAGCTTCGTACACACCTGAACAACAAACCGAGGAACAAACAGAACAAGGAACCGAACGGCAATCGGAACATTAATTTGGACGGTGCTACGTACGAATTTTAGAACAGATTCGCAAGTCCTGATTGTTCTACGAACGGTTTGCGGCGTTCCCGCAACTTGTCGGTTTTTTCTCCGACATCAAAGAAAATGCGCGCGAATCCGTTTGCAACATCTCGGTGCTGATTTGAAAGCGCGGATTAGCGGCGGGCCGTAGGGTGCGTGAAATTTCACGTATGTTAGATATACCAAAAAGCACCGTAGGGCATTACCGAGTAAAATGGAATCTTGAACACACTTTGGAAAGAGCCATCGGAAATGGTAGACCTAAAGTATCTACACGTGCTCAAGATCTCGAGTTGTTTCATTACGTAACAGAACAACCATTTGCTACATACTCCAGGGCTATAGCAGATACACATTTTCCCGGATGCCGTATAACTGCACAAAAAAGATTAAAGGAGATGGGAATAAAGAAGTATAATGCTGCTGCGAAAGAAGTTCTCAGTGACGAAAATATGAGACGTCGTCTGGAATTTGCAAGGCGATATGTGAACGAACTTTTGGAATTTTGGAATCGAGTGATTTTTAGCGACGAAAAAACGTTCAATAGCCGCAACGATGGACCACTAAAAGTTTTTAGAATGGAAGGAACTCGTTACGAAAATAATCACATATGTCCTAAAAAACGAAGTGGTTATTTTTCTGTGAATGTGTGGGGTTGGGTTAGCGCGCGCGGTCCAGGAGTTTGTTGGGCTATCGATGGACGTCTTGATTCTGCTGCGTATTTAGATATTTTGGAAACTATTATGAAACCTTCAGTCGAAGTGTTTTATCCAGACGAAGATTATATTTTCCAACAAGTAAGTATTCTTATTTCACTATACTTTCTCCAAAAAAATAGTTCGGGATCTGTTGAATTAACATTTTCATAATGTATTTTGTTGTTAAAGGACAACGCCCCTATTCATACTTCGCGGGTTGTGCGCAATTGGATACGAGAAAATAACTTGGAGCTGTTACCCTGGCCAGCAAAAGCCCAGATTTTAACATTATCGAAAATGTTTGGGCTCGAATACTTGCTGTTATCCGAAGACAACAAGGGCCAAATTTTATACCAGTAAACCGTAATGCACTAATTGCAGCCATTGATACCGCATGGGAAACGATTAATATTAATTATATTGATACCTTGATAGCGTCAATGAGCAGACGCCTCCAAGAATGTATCAATAATAATGGAGGTCACACCCATTATTGATTTCTTATATTTATTTATATAGTAATACCTTTATTTAAAAAAAAGTTTTCATTTAATTTTAAACTATAACTTGGTATCTTAATTATAATTATGTAATAAATTCTTGTCAAAAACTAAATATATACGTTGACAATAAGAATTGCCTTAGTTTTTATTTTCACTTTTTATATTAACTACAGAAAAAATGAAACGTCATAAAATATACATTTTGTAAGGACTAAATATTATGAATAGAGAGTTTAATGATTTTTTTAATAACTTACAATAATTAGTAGGTTAGATTTATTTAAAAATAAGTAATAATCAGTCAACCCAAATAACCATGTTTAGTTTTTGATTTAATTTAAAAGTTATTGCTTGTAGACGTTTTTAAATCAAAATTATTTCTAATTTTATTTTGTAAACATTTCCTAAACAAAATTTTGATTCGATAATTAATCGAGCTATGGTGTTTAAAGTAAGCAACGTAAATTACCTATTTTCTAAAACGTGCTTAGTGTAATGATTCATTCTACAGTCCTTCTATAAGATAACCCCTGCTGAGACTACCTGCTGTTAGAATTGTAAATGATACCCTTAAGCCGCTTCACAATGTGCAAACTTTTGTTTACAGAAATTGTGGTGTCCAAGTTTTAAATTTCATGAGTGTACATATTTATCAATGAACTGATTTATTTTTGTTTCTATCGTATTCAATTCTTGAGAATTTGTAATATTGTTAGGAATCAAGATTTCACTAAGCTTAAGGGATAATTCATTAAAGTTAGCGAGTTTATAGTCTAGAACATTTTCCTCCATATTACAATAATTATCAATATCTACGATAAGAGAAATTAATAATGGATCATGAGATTCATCACACTCAATTAGAAATTCACTACTAAGTTCAGAAAAGAACTATATATATATTTGTAAATACTAAATCTAAAATGTTGCCAGCGTTATTTTGTAAGCTATTTAATTGCACAAGGTTATAAGTTTTTGACCAATCACTCAGTAACCGCGCGGCATCTCTAAACTGAACGTTCTTGTTATAACCATTAGCAATTAAATAATTTTCTTCCATCAAACGACACTTATAACCAGGTATATTGAAGTCGCCGATTAGACAAAACTTACAGTTATTTTCCAAACTAATATTAGAAAGAGAATTTTGTATGCAATAGACCCGATCAGTGGTGACGTCAAATTAAACCGCTAAAATCAAAATTCGGTACTTGGCAAAATTGTGGTCGAAAAAGTGAACCTTAAGTACATGGACTTAAGGGTGATAATAAAATAGGTCAATAAAAAGTGGTTGGTTTTCAATATACACACATAAATAAGGGAAATCGTTTTCATATTCACTAATTCTGAACCTTTATCTTTCATCTAGTATCAATATTACATTTTCAAATAGCATATTTTTATTATAAATTAAAATTAACTTATATACTACAAATACATGCGCAAAAAACCAGCTGGCGGGAACAGTAATGTTAGAAATACGCACCGGGTTAACCTTATACTTTGTAATTGCTGTTTTCCTTTGTTGTTCCTGGCGTTACTCTTGTTTCTTTATTAGCTTATTGACTTGTTTACTTCATTAGTTTGTTCTTTATAATACGTAATTTATAGTTTAATTTAATAGTACTTCATAGTAATTAGGTTATGGTTAACCCGGTGCGTATTTCTAAAATTACTATTCCCGCCAGCTGATTTCTGCGCATGTATTTGTAGTATAAAAATTAATTTTAATTTATAATAAAAATATGCTATTTGAAAATGTAATATTGATACTAGATGAAAGATAAAGGTTCAGAATTAGTGAATATGACAACGATTTCTCTTATTTATGCGTATATATTGGAAAACCAACCAACTCCTATTGATCTATTTGAATATAACCCTTAAGTCCTTATACTTAAGGCTTCACTTTTTCGTCCACATTTGCAAAGTACCGAATTTTGAATTTAGCGGTTTGTACGTGACGTCACACTAATCGGGTCTATTAATAAATTCCAAGTAATATTCGGAATTCATATTTGGTGGAATGTAGCAAGCGCCAAACACAAAATAGCTGTCACAAGTAAATACTTTAATTAATGAAAGTTCAAACGAGTCACTATAATTTTATTGAATTTTAAATTTTATTTATTGCAACTAAACCCCACCACCATCAGCTTTCTTACTAGAAAAATTGACCTATCACAACGTATAATGTTATAATTGTATAAACCTAATTCAGCATCATTTATTTCATCATTTAGCCAGGTTTCAGTAAAAATAATCAATAATAATTAGGAAAAGTATTTAGTGTATACAAAAATGTGGTAAAGATACTTGTTTAGTAATCTTGAATTCCCTTTTTTAAGTAAGTAAGTAAGTAGTATTTATTTCGTGACCAGTGGTATTAAAATGCATACATTATAAATACATGTATATACATAAAATTAATATAAGTAAATAAATACATAAAAAAGTACAAGTAGATTAAGTTAAATGAATATAAATGTCAAAAATATAAATAACAAACGTATTAACAAGAAACTATAGGACAAACTTAAAAATACAATTCATCTTAAAATATTATAATTGTTTATTATAGTTTTAATTATGTAAAATTTTAATTAAATAAATAAAAATAATAATAGTATATTAAAAGCTAAACCTATAAAGTGGTTAGAGTACTTACGACAATGACTAGATTTTTATATAGTCGGATTCACCGGGTTTAGGTATGACTCATTGCAGTAAACTATGATAATCGACGTGACACAGTTTTCTGTTTCTGTAAATCAAAATATCAGCAAAATGCAATTGAGAAACGTATGTCGTGCCGTTTATTTTATGTGCAAACAAGAAAACGTACGTCGAATAATTTTCTTTGTTTACATTGTCATAACCTTACATTCGTACTTCAAGTTGCCACACCGTTTTCGAATTTTTTCATCTTTCCTTTATTCAAATCAGTATATTTCAATACTAATCAATTATTATATCGAGGCAGATTAAGTAAGTACATGGTATTAACAATAAATGAATGATTATTATGATAGCATAGGAATAGTTGCAATGCCAAAGAAATTGGAAACCGAAGCAGTCATTATGAAAGTAATGGACTATTTTATGCGAGAACGTGACAACGGTGCTGTATTGTTGCCTTTCACGTCAGTTATGCAGGTATTTTATGAATTAAAAATACTATTTCATCTTACGGCTTGATTCATTATAGCGAACTGCAGAAGCATGTGGCGTTAACATAAATACTGTATCTTCGATTAAAAAAGAAATGAAGTGAAGGAGAACGAAGAACCTGTAGTGCCAAAACAAAAGCGTAGGAAGTCAAAGTCTTGTGACGTTGATAACCGTGAAAGATGTGGTTAAACGTACAATTTATAATATGCATAATAATCATAAGTATTGTTCAAATTAGTTTTTTTATAAGTAATTATGAATAATATAGGGCAACATGTTATTGTTGCAACATGGCAACATGAAATTCCTACCACTGGTGTATTCAACTTTAGCAAAAGTGGATTAACAAAACTCTTACATAATATTGGATTTTCCTTTAAACTTGATGATGGCAGACGTGGTTTATTTGAAAAAACCACATTGCAGCAAGTCGTGTTAGATTTTTACGATAATATTTTACTGAGAAGGATCTTGCATTGTATGACCCTGTATATATGGATGAAACTTGGATATTTAGTAGAGGTTCACCAAAAGGAGTTGGCATGATGCTTCTAAACAAAGCATAAAGAAAAAGCCACTTGGAGAAGGCAAAGGTTTGACCCTGATTTTATACTTACAAGTAATAAATTAAAATTTGGTTTTAGGTTTATTGTTGTACATGCAGGAAACAGGAACGGCTTTATTTCTAATGCTTCACTTCTATTTTCATCTAAATCCCCAAAGAAGATTATCATGGTGACATGTGTGGAGATTTGTTTAAGAAATGGTTTGAAAATGATTTGATACCAAATTTAACAAAACCTAGTTTAATTATATTAGACAACGCCAGTTACCATTCAACACTAAAAGAAAAATACCCAATGCTTCCTCGACCAAACATGATTTGTGTACATTTTTATTAAAGCATAATGTAATCCATAATATTAAAACAAGAACTTTTACAATTAGTTAACGAAATTCCAAAACCGAAAATTTATGAAATAGATGAGCTTGCACTTAGAAACGGCCATAAGATAATAAGATTACCTCCGTATCATTACCAATTTAACCCAATCGAATTATTTTGGGCTAATTGCAAGGAGTACTATAATAAAAAAATTGGAGAGTTGAATTCACAGTACACCGATGAACATGTACGAGAAGTGTGGAAACAATCCCTCGAAAGAATAGATGGACGAAATGCATTCAACATGCTGAAAAAGAAATGAAGAAGTGG
>JALBCR010002859.1:22500-77689 GCA_030710515.1 Abscondita cerata
ATTTAATATTACACTGAGAGTATTATGTAAAGCAGTGCTTGTTGACCTATTGCTTAAGAATCCATGTTGGCTGTCAGTAAATAAATTACGTTTTTCAAAGTTTGATAATATTCTTTGCTTAAATGGCAATTTCAATAATTTTCGTAAGTGTTGTCGGCACTGATATTGGTCGAAAATTTTGAATATTATCTTTTTCTTTGTTTTTATGTAGTAGAACAACTTTGGATTTTTTGAATTCTTTAGCATAATAGCCTACTTCAAAATAAGAATTAATAAGATATGATAAAACCTCTGAAATGATGTTAGAACATAATTTTATTGTTGCAACAGGAATATCATTAATACCAGAGTAGATGCAGTATTCTTTAGTTTTTTAATTATACTCTCTATTTCGTCAGAAGTGGTGGGTGTAATATAAAAAGAATTTAAGTTATTAATTTGCAGTAAGTTTAATTGCTTGAATGCTGGTTCATAGGAGAGTAACGGACTAATCAAAGTTGTTGCAATTGCAGAAAAATAACTATTAAATTCCCTTACAATAATATTAGGATTTTCAGTTAAGATTCCGTTAACTCTTATGGCAAAATTTTTTTGGTCGGTAGAACATTTATTTATCTTTCTTTATGACATTCCAAGTCGTTTTTGGAATATTTGAATACTTTGCTATATTCGAATCGACGTTAAGTTTTACAAATTTTTTAAAGACACATTTAAAACAAGCGTTCTAATCATAACTCCACATTGCCTCGATACTAATATAAACGTAGAAAATGTTAACCTTCTGATAGAGAATTGAGAATAAAACCAATGCGTCGCAGAAAAAATATTTTCTAAAATGTTACGTAATTTATTATTGAAAATTCGAATGTATCGTAACAATGACATGAATCCATTGAAAAAATAAATACTCAACTACGAGTTAAGAAGTAGGATATCCGTTTCTTGAACTAAATGATGAGATTTTCTCTTGAACTTATTTTCAGACCAAAATTCGAAAAGCTCAAAAAAGAGAAAAAAGAAAATTGTCTTTTAGAAAAAAAAATAATTCAAATAAAAGTTATAGATAATAATATTCTTGGAGATACTGTTAAAACAATTGTGTCACGGGATTTTCATGTCTCTGTAATTACTTATCGTATCAAAAATAGTTGTAACAATCGTTGCGTAATTAAATTACAAAGAACTTTTATTTTAATATTGGAAAAATCTCTGTAGAGGTTATCGTCCCTTTGGTTGAGGTAAAAACCTAACTTACTTAAATTATGTTAGGTTGGGTTAAGTTATTCTATTCTTAAGTAATTGATTAAGTGCCAAAAAGCGGATACTGGTGTAGACAATCGTCTACCGCTAGGTCATAGCAGACACTGGTAACTGTTTTACCTTTCATTCAAATAAACAAAGCCGACACGTGCCACGGGCATATATACACTGTGCCATAACGTGGGTTTTGTGCTGCATACATAAAGGGATTTTACTAATTGTGTCTGTTTTTGTGTCTACTATGACCTGGTGAATACTATTTTTTGCTTTGGGACTCATAGGACACATACAACAACTATTCTAAGATAATTAAAAAAAACTAAAATTCAAAACAAACGTTCAAAATTCGTATAAGTACATTCAGAAAAAAGAAAAACATTACAACTGAGCAATTTTATGTTTAACACTAAATAATTTCCCGATAACGAGTAAACGAAACGGTTACGCCGAGTAATAAATAAAAAGTCTGATAAAGAACAAATGACGCATATAATATCATGAATGTAGCCACAAGAAAAGTGCGTGCCTGCTGTTTTGGAGATATCCAGTGTCTGCAAATTGTGTCTGCTGTGGTTTTGGTGAAGTAAAAACTAATCATACGGCGTTTTCCAAAAACTACTTTCTGGTATACTGCTTTTGGCTCACTAGTGAAAATTATAAAATTTTTCACTGTGCTTAACTGTTATAATGGTGTTTATGGCTTCGTTTTTTGGTCTTCTTTTTCTACCTTCCCCGTTGCGATTTTTCCGCCTACATTACGTACCTATCGGCATTTATATCACTTATCTACATGCAAGTTTTTGAGAATCACAAAAATGATTTATAAGGACCAATAAACCAATCTCATTAGAGACCCCTGCTATCTGAAAAGTGAAGTTTCGTACCTAAATGTGACAGGCTGTACCTCGAAGACTTCGGTCAAGCAGTTCCAGAATAAATGCGTACGCAATCCTGTTGCTCTACCACGTCGAAAACCGAGTGTTGCTAACTTCACGAAGTGTAGACGATTGCGTTGTTTCAGCACAGTTAAACGTCGAAAACTTGGCCGTTCCGTGATGTATGTGCGAATTCGATTGTTGACGACTATGCCGTTGGGAATAACGTAGACGCGTTTTATTCAGTTGGTCTTCTGAAACAATGATACGATCGAATCAAATCGACACGTAGTTGAATTAGCGAGGTCAATGCTTTCGATTAGTAAATTACCTAAATCGTTTTGGGCTCATGCGTGTGACACTGCTACGTTTTTAATTAATCGCACAGGAAAATCAACCTTACAAGGTAAAACTCCGTTCGAGTTATGGTGCGACAAAGTATTTAACATACGTTTGAATTGTTTAGACAATGTTATATTTGAAATAATAACACTATTCTGGACTTCCATTGTCTATATTTTAATTTAATAGAATAAACACAACGTTTCAATTGCTATTGAATCTACAATCGTCTTCAGGTGAATACTAACAAACTTAAAGACTACTGTATCTTATATACTAATACAAAGTTAGTGAAGCGATCAAGTGTACAAAGTTAATGAAGGGGGACGTTACCGTAAACTAAGATTAGTCAGGCGTCTAATTAAGGGTTTCCACACATTGTTAATCTCTACGCTGGGTTGACTAAAGGCATTCTTGTTGTTTTCGATAAACGCTGCTTCTTTAAATTTTCTCTTGTACCAGTGCTCTTCTCGGTGTATAATTCTTGCCTCCGACCATTTCATTTTGTGATGTTTTCCCAGGAGTGTTGGGCAATGCCGGATTTCAAAGTCTCTCCTCTCTGCGTATGGGTTTTATGTTCCTTCAACCTGATATCTAACGGTCTTTTAGTTTCCCCTACGTATGACTGGCCGCATTCACATGGGACTACGTAGATGCAATTCTTGGAGTCACGACTGTTGTCTGGTCTAGTTTTGGAGATCATGCTACCAATAGTTCTTGATGATCTGAATACCGTGTTAATGTCATAATTTCTTCTTATCCGTTTTATTTTCTCAGATAATCCTTTGACATATGGAATGCTGAGTAGTGTTTTGGGTTTCTCTTCGGTCATGGCTGGTTGGTTCTTAGAGAGTTGTAGAGCAGTTTCTACCACTCGTTTCGGGTAACCATTTTGTTTAAGGTCTCTTCTGATGTTCTTGATTTCTTCTTGTAGTCCTACCTCTGTATTACATAGTCTGTGAGCTCTGTCGACTAAAGATTTAATAATCCCTTCTTTGTTGTTCCACTGTGATTGGAGTCGTAATTCAGATATTGGCCGGTATGAGTTGGCTTTCTGTAAACTGATGTCACAATATCCTCATTGTTTCCTTTTGCGAGGACGTCCAAGAATGGTAGTGAGTATTCCCTTTCTTTCTCCATGGTGAATTTGATGGATGGCTTAATGTTGTTCAGGTGGTGTAGAAAAGGTCTAGCTGACGGTCGCTATGGTTCCAAATTATGAACGTATCGTCTACATATCTGAGCCATAATTTTGGTTTAAATCTCGCTTTTTCCAGTGCTTGGACCTCGAACCAGTTCATGTAGATGTTGGCGATTACCGGTGAGAGAGACGAACCCATAGGAAGACCATCGTCTTGTGCAAAGAATTCGTCCTTTAATTGGAAATATGAGTTCCTGAGGCAGCATTGTAGAAGTTCCATTATCCCTTAACCGGTAGCAAAGTTCTATTATGTAATTCCTCGTCCTCTAGCAACTTCTTCTGAATAATTTCTAAAGATTCTTCAACCGGAACATTAGAGTAGAGGCTTTCTACATCGAAGCTGACAAAACGATCTCGTACGAAATGTCTGGAATCCTTCACAAACGATGGGCTGCCATCTTAAAGTGGTCGTAGAATTGGAAGTAAGAACTTGGCTAGTTGGTATGTGGGTCCATAACGAGAGCTAGTTATTGGTCGAAGCGGCATGTTGTCTTTATGTATTTTTGGTAATCCATATAAATGCGGTGGTTTGCTGTGGTGTGGTGTAAGAGTTGTCCTTGTTCTCGAAGGAAGGTATTCTTCGTATTTCTTCAATATCTGGTAGACCTTCCTCTCCAGGCTGGAAGGCCGGTAGTTCCCTTGTCGTAGAATATCGTCTGTTTTTTGGTCGTATGTATGGGAATCCATGATTACTGTTGCTTTTCCTTTGTCAGCTGGCAGGATTTTGATGGATTTATTTTTCTGTAGTTCTTTAAGGACCGATATCTCCCGTTTTGTTATGTTGCTTTGTTCTTCCTTTTCTTCTCCAGTACACTCCGGACTTTCCACTTGAACTCCTCTGCTTGTACCGGTTCTAACTTTGCGGTCTCCACAGAACTCATAATGTCGAGAATAGGAACTTCTTTACAAGTAACGGCAAAATTAAGTCGTTTTTCCAAAAGTGAAGTCTCCGTGATTGATAATGGATGTGAGGAAATGTTGACAATAGTTCTCTTCGGTACTTTCCGAACAACAAGAATGTCTTTAGTCAACCCAGCGTAGAGATTAACAATGTGTGGAAACCCTTAATTAGACGCCTGACTAATCTTAGTTTACGGTAACGTCCCCCTTTATTAACTTTGTACACTTGATCGCTTCATTAACTTTGTATTAGTATATAAGTTACAGTAGTCTTTAAGTTTGTTAGTATTCACCTGAAGACGATTGCAGATTCAATAGCAATTGAAACGTTGTGTTTATTCAATTAAAATAAAATATAGACAATGGAAGTCCAGAATAGTGTTATTATTTCAAAGTATTTAACAGTTTAGATTATTTGCGAATTTTCGGTTCAGAATGTTACGTGAATGTACCGAAGAAATTTCGATTCAAATTCGACGACAAAGCAGTTTTTGGACATTTCGTCGGTTATGTAAACGACAAAGATGTCTATAAAATATGGGTACCTTCTCAACATCGCATAATTAAGTCGCGTAATGTAGACTTTCGTCCTGAAAAATTATGCACGACAAACAATTCGATTGAACTTGAAATTGATTACATAAATGAAGATACAGAAAAAGAAAATGAGTTAACATCTGATATGACTGAAAGTAATTTAGAACCTCAAAGTGCTTCGAGTGAAATTCAGAACAAATGTCCAATTCGTGAAATTCATCCACCAACTAAATTGGAAGACTATGAATTAGGCTACCAAATTAGACGTTCCCAAGCAAATAGTGCAATGGCATGTTTAGCTGAAGCTGTTCACGAAGAACTTGCTCCAACCACTTTCAGTGAAGCTATGGAAAGTCACGATTCAGACAAATGGCTGTGGGCAATGAACGAAGAATGAAAGCTTTCAAAGAAAATCAAACTTGGGATTTAGTAGCATTACCGACAGATAAACAAGTCTTCGATAACCGTTGGGTGCTTCGCGTGAAATACAAGCCTGATGGCTCGATAGATCGCTATCGCGCTCGCTAGTCATTCGTGGTGTATTTCAACGTGCAGGACTCGATTATGACGAGACTTTTAGTCCCGTTGCGCGTTACGACGCGATCCGAACATTGATCGCAGTCGCAGCCGAAGAAAAATTAGTACTTAGTCAATTCGACGTAAAAACAGCGTTTTTGTATGGAAACATAGATACTGAGATTTATATGACACAACCGGAAGGTTTCGATGATGGATCAGGTCGTATTTGCCGTTTAAAGAAGTCTATACGGATTGAAACAATCTCCTCGATGCTGGAACAACACGTTTCACTCGTTTATGGAAAGGAACCAAATAGAGAAGTTATTGGTCGCAATTTACGTCGATGATAGACTCATCGCGGGTTCAACACAAAACGTAGTTGACACGTTTTTGAAATTACTCAAGGTAGAATTCAAAATAACAATAGGTTCTTTGGATTCATTTTTAGGCATGCAAATTGAACAACGAGAATCCGGTTTGTTTGTCTCGCAGCGAACATACATTAAGAAAATCCTACAACGTTTTAGCATGGCCCATTCCAAATCAACAAAGACTCCTGCTGACAATGGACAACCAGACAGTACGCTTAACGGTGTTCTCGACAGTTCCGTTCCGTTTCGCTCCGCAGTGGGATAACTGATGTACTTGGCTTGTGCCACTCGCCCAGACATCGCCTACGCAGTTTCGAAAGTCGCTCGATCAATGGCCGCACCTACATCTTATGATTGGGCTGCTGTCAAGCGTATTTTTAGATATCTAAGAGGTACCTCAGAATTTGGTTTGTACTACAGTTAGACAGGAGGTGAACTGTGCGCGTATTCAGATGCAGATTTTGCTAGAGACACCATGGCATCATGGACCTCTCAGCTACAAAAGTCAATCGCGTTATACACTACTGAAGCAGAATTCGTCGCTGCAAGTGAAGGTGCAAAAGAATTAGTGTGGTTAAAACGATTGTTATCTGAATTTAGTGAGAAAAAAAATGTGCCCGTATTGTTTGTCGACAACGCGAGTGCTATAAAATTAGTTAAGAACCCTGAATTCCACAAACGTTCAACGCACATTGAAGTGAGATATTATTTTATTCGTGAACTTTATCAAAATAACGTCTTAGAAATAGAATACATTCGTTCGGAAGATCAGCTTGGAGACATGTTTACCAAACCGTTAACTCAGAACGTTTTTAAGATCATGTGTTCCAAGATTAGTCTCAGTGTATAACTGAAATTTGTTTATAAAAGTTTAGTTTAGGGGGTAGTGTTGGAGAAAATTAAACCAAACTTTCTAAAGCGCCACCTACCGTTCAACTTATAAATCTAGTTAGTTCAGTTTCAGTTTTGCGGTTGGTACCTTTTATGTTTGTTCCCATTGTTATTTGTCTTATAACATGTATTGTTGTTACTTATTAAATATACACTTTTCACCACATCATTTATTAAACAATTGCACTTATGAACATAAAAAATAGATAAAAATCTATTCTCAGACCTACCGAATATATATACAAAACTTCATTATCGGTTGAGGCGTTTTGGAGGAGTTCGAGGACAAACACTGTGACAAGAGAATTTTATATATATATATAGATATAACTGTTGAATATTTGACGCAGTCACTCTCTATCCCGTTTTTGTGTACAAGAAGTGTGTTGCCCATCATTAATTAACAATTCTACTACACAAACTCCTTTTACACTCAATATGAGTGCTACTCTCCGACTGGCAGTTTCGGCACCATTTTAAAAATCTTTCTATTGATACTCGTTCATTATTTTCAATTAATAATAATTATTTGTCGTTTTGATGATACAGAATACTTTATTGGTAGTGCCTCTTATCCTGAATAATTCAAAAAAATAATAACGTTTACAAACTTGACCCAATTAATGAATCCCAACAATTGAGTAAATGATACACATTAATTGCATAGACTATTTATAGGCAATTGTAGTAGGTAACAGTCAGTGAATGTAAATACACAAAGGTTATCTATACTACTAGATCATATCAATGCCGAATTATCGACTTTAAGTTATTCATTATTATGAACCGGTTACTAGTAGTTCTTGTGTTTAGCATGGCTTTCGTTATAACGAAAGCTGAGTTCTTGGTACGTAAATTTAACAATCCCGGTGTTGACGAGTTTAATCACCTAGTAGTTGACAAAAATACTGGTCTAGTATACGCAACCGCTGGTAATCAGTTATTTGAGTTATCTGCAGAATTACAGCTTAAAAGTAAACACACTGAAGGTACCAACAATAATGTCAATAAAGTGTTGATCATCGATTACGCAACATCAAGTTTAATTTCTTGCGGTAGTGAGAATCAAACTTGCAGCACGCGTCACTTAAACAACACGAGTGAAGTTATAACGAGTCAAGAACTAGTAGCTGCGGGAAATGTCAAAGCATCTACTGTTGCATTTATTGGACCAGGATTATCTAATTCGCGCGTTATGTACATTGGAGTAACGCATAGTCTGGAATCAAAACTCCTTCCCGCTGTTAGTACACGTTCATTAAATACAGATTCCATGTTCAAAACTGCAACTGATAGAACCCAAATATACGTAAATTCCATGGCGAGGGAAACATTTATTGTAACCTACATACACGGATTCATATCTAATGGATTTAGTTACTTCTTGACCACTCAAAGGAAAAGTTTGGCTTCAAACGAATATTTATCTAAACTGGTCCGCATTTGTAACGATGACGAATATTATTATTCATATGCAGAAGTTCCCATTCAGTGCAAAAGCAGCAGAAAAAATTACAACATATTAAACGGTGCTCACGTAGGTAAAGTTGGATCGAAATTAGCTGAAAGCTTAGGAATTACAACCAGCGAGGAAGTTTTATTTGCACTATTTAGCGAAAGCGAGATGTTCGACAACAATAAACCTTCGAACTCTTCCGCATTTTGTATTTATTCTCTAAAAATGATTAGAAAGGTTTTTACAGACAACATAAAGAAATGTTATAAAGGAATTGGTCAACGAGGCTTGGAATTTATCACTCCCAGTCAAATGTGCATTCCTACAAAAATTACAAACATTGAAGAAAGCTTTTGCGGACTAGATGTGAATACACCTTTCGAAGGCGACGAACCTATAACTGCAGAACCAATTCGACAATTTCGAACTGAATTGACGGCCGTTGTTACCAAAGTCGTCGAGGACTTAACCTTTGCTTTTCTGGGTTCTTCCGATGGTCACATTAGAAGAATTTTAATAGAATCGATTAATTTAAATGCAGTGTATGATAATTTGGTGGTGGAGAAAGATTCGCGAGTACATTCAGATTTGCGTTTTGATCCAAACTTAGAATATATGTATGTGGTTACAGGAAACACGATTTCAAAAATAAAAGTAGATTCTTGTGAGAGTTACACCAGTTGCAATAAATGCGTAAAGTCTCATGATGCTCACTGTGGATGGTGCCTTCTCACAAACGAGTGCTCGAGTAAATCGTTTTGTAAAAGTGACAAATCTTCTTCTTGGATCAGTGACAAGTGTCCTACAATGACTAAAGTGATTCCGGATCGAATTCAAATCACGGCTTCTACATCGGACCGTGAAGTAGGAAATTCTAAATTTTCAGGATGCCACACCTTTAATTCTTGTACCCAATGCGTTTCGTCAAATTTTTTCATGTGATTGGTGCATTGAGGGAAACCGATGTACTGACGACACTTCACAAAATTGTAGGAACGACATTATCGTTACAGGTATTAGTCGTATAGCACCGAGTTATAGATCGGGACCAGCTTTTTGTCCCAGAATCGTTGATGCTACAACTGAAATTTTAATTCCTTCAGATTTGAAAAAGCGTATTCAAGTTAAAGTTTTTTTGACTACTGTTATTGTACAAACCAGTTTCTTGTGCATCTTTGAGATGCAAGGTCATAAAAGGTCCGTAAATGCGCAACTATTGAGTGATACAATTTATTGTGACTGCATAGACTTCGGTCTTAGTTCGGAAAAATACATTACGGTCAATTTTTCTATTGTTTGGGCAAATTTTCATCTATTGGATAATCCAAAAAATTCAAGTAATTATATATAATTGCGACAAACTGGCGAATACTGCGAAGATTGTCTAAATTTAGATAAAAAATTTAAATGTAATTGGTACCAAGAATCTAACAGATGCGATGTTCACGAATAACACGTATACGTGCCCCTGTTTTTTTAGTGCTATAAAAAGAAATTTGCAAAATTCGTGCGACCAATTTTAGTTCCAGTTTATCATCTACATTTTTTTATTTTGATAGATATTATTATCAGTATGTTATGTTTTTATACAAATGATAGACATATAAACTCTAAAATTAAATATTAATAAAGCAGAAGCACGAAGTTTAGCTGAATATGAAGTTTTATTCCGATATGAATAAATGATAACCAAAACCTAAGTGGCTTTCAAATCTTATACATAAGATGGAAAGTTGTATATGGTTCCCAAACCAAAAATTTGAGCACCTCTTTTTTTAATTTTTGCGAGAATTAGAGTTAACAATATAATAAAACAAAAAAAAATTTGCCTGGAGGTTGGCCGGCCCGCCATTCTTTTGTATATAAACACGATATCTAAAACTACTACTTCGATTTTTATGAAACTTGGCATATAATAAATGTGATTAGACTTCAGGCATAGATAGATTTTCCTATTCTAGGAATATTTACAAAAATATTTAATGTATACATTTTTCTTCAAATAGAACATTATCTAAAACTTTTATTTGATCTATTTTTTTAAAACACTAGTTTCTTTAAAAAAAATAAGTTTGAATTTTGTGTTAAAAGGTTTAAAGAAAGAGCAAGCAAGAGGCGGTCTTGACCAATCAGATACCTAGACCTGTGTTAAGGGTTATCCGTTTTTGAAACAGTTATGTTCAATATATCGTTTTTTTTTTTACTTTTTCTATCCAAATTTTGTAAGTAAGGCACTTTCTATACCCTGTTAGACATTACTTTATTTTTCGAGCGTAAACTTCCGATTTTCATGACGCTTAAAGAACATTAACAACAACCATCATTTATTACTGAAAAGAATGCCTCTTGTGCAAAAACAATCGCGTCGTGCAGAACTTCATATCGTTCTAATACTAACAAAAGTGCAAAAGGGTACGTATCGAAAGTGTGGGGCGATAAATAAATTGTATCACTCAGATTTGTTACTTTTACAAAACTATTTACTCGAAAAATAAAATAAACAGTCTAACAACGTCAAAACGAGCTACCGCGCGCACGTTCTCTTTTAAGACGAGTTGAAAATGTAAGAGAAAATAAAAATTGCATTTTAGAAAAAATAGTTCAAACAAAAGTTATAGACCATCAAATTTCCAACAACTTTTTTTCCATAACTGTTTGTTTATAATTAATATCTTTAGAGATATATTTAGGGTTACGTAGTTGTCATACCTTCTATACTATAGGTATAATTAAATTGCAAACAAAATATGCAAAATCAATAGCAGAGTCATAGACATTAATATTTTTAACAACTTTTCTTTCATAACTTTTTTTGTATAATTAATATTGGTGGAGATATTGTTAAAACAATTAGTGTCACGTGATACTCGTATCTCAGTAATTACTTATCGGGTCAAAAAATAGTTTAAACAAAAGTTGTGTATAAAAATGTATAAAATGTATATTTTTCTCAATATTTTAAAAATTTGAAAATTTGTGTAGGTTAACGTTCATTTTGGCTAAATAGATTATGCTCAAAATTTAACCAAATCTGCGGTTTTATAAATAAAGTCCACGTGCAAAGTTTCATATAAATTGGACGGGTGGTTTTCTCGATATAAACCTGTATAGTGTGGCGACGAAACAGTGTGCAATTGTGGATTGGTTCATCTGGGCAAAGCATTTGCTTCAAGATTTAGGAAAACCATTAAAACCTAAACATGCCAACCCTTACCCACTTTAGTATTTATATGTAATAATATTAATTAAGTGGGTGAACATTATAGAAGGGAAATATGAACATAAAATATAACAGCACAGCCATTGCACGACGACATATAATGGACCGGTCCAAGCGCCAGTTACGACAATGAAAAAAAAAATAGTAGGCTAAAGAAATAGCAAACAAAACCAACAGAAAAACAGATAATCACGAAGGAATACAAAATATTGTTTAACTTCAGATGTCTTTCAGATTAGTAAGCCATAATACAACTTCGTCCGTTAAATTATGAATGTTTATACAAACCCTCCTTTAAACATTGTTAATTGACAATCCTACACAATATATTTAACGGTCTCTGGTTCGTTTCCATATTCACAATTGGATTAGAAATCGCACCTCCTTTAAACAACATAGAGTTATGTTTTGAATAGCCTGTTCTTTTGCGATTTAGTTTTGACCAAATTTTTTTTTATGATCAAGGCCCGGAACTTCAATTGTTAGATCATCAATAAGATATTTATTAAAAACATCAACTCCAGGTCATATTTTTTTCCACGTAGATAAATAATCTTGCAACCATACAGGACTTTGAGATTTAAGTCTTTTAGCTGGAGGGTTCTCAATATCATTCCAACTTGGTAAGTTTTTGTCGTGAGGAGGATTAGATTTAATGGTTCCACTAATTATACGCATAGTGCAATTCAACTGGGCATCTATTTTTTTCGTATGATAACTATTCAACCAGACAGAAGCACAATATTCTGCTGTAGAATTAACTAATGCTAATGCAGGTGTTCGAAATGTCTTTGCATCTGCTCCCCAAGTTGTTTCAGCCAATTTTTGAATGACATAATTTCTTGTTTGAATTTTTCTAAATGATCTTTGATTATCTTTGACGATAAGTTGGCTAACAGTTATGGTCACAAAGTCCTACGTTTACCTACGTATCACTGCATTTTTAACCCTATTGAACATATTTGGGGTATCGCAAAAAATTATTACATTATGCATATAGGAAGAGATGGTACGGATAATGCAGTTCGTATGTGGCAAGAATCATTAGAACTAATAACTTCTACGATGTGGTCAAATTCAGTTAGACATTGTGAGGATATTGTACAACAATGATGGAATCGCGAAATTGGGTTCGACAAAGAAGATGTTATACCACTAATAATAAATTTAAATGAAAACAATGAAAGGGAATGGGTTCAGCCGTAGTGATTAAAATAATTTTAACTAAAGCACTTGATCATCTGAATAACGAATAATCTGCATTCACGCCACTACATGAATCGGGAAAAAAGGGCAGTTAAAGATCTCACTTTTTTAACAACATTATGCTCTTAATAGACAAAATCAAATCTGAAAATATTTTGTTTACACGACACATAAATTTTTAAAAATACGAGGTAGTTCAATAAATACACGTTTGAGCGCTGTGAAACGATTGTTAGTGGATGTATAAGTGTAAAAGTTTGTGTGGGAGAGGGTGTTGTATATGTGTGTTTGTTGTGAAGTTTTTTGTTGTTTTTGTTGGGGGGTGGTGTTGTGTGTGTTTTTTTTTGTGGGGTGTTTTTGTGTTGGGGTGTTTAAAAGAGAGTAGAGGGGGGGTATAAGGTTTGTGTGGGGGGGGGGGAAAAATTGGGTTTGGTTTGTGGGGGGGTGAAAAATGTTTTTGGTGGGGGGTGTTTTAAAAAAAAAGTGGTGGGGGGGTGTGGGGGGTGGTAGATGGGGGGGGAGAGAAGGGGGAGGTGGTGAGGAGGGGGGGGGTAAAGTAAAAAAATAAAAGAGGGGGGGGGGGGGGGGGGGGGGGGGTGTGGAGCACCAGTTTTGAGGTTTTATTTTTTTACTTGTTTATTTTTTTTATTTTGGAGAGTGGAGGTTGGGAGTGTGGGGGTGGTAGTATGGTTGGGGGAGGGAGGGAGGTGTGAAATTGTTAAGTGGGGAGGTGAGGGGGTGGTAGAAGAGTGGTGTAGTGGGGGGTGGGGAGGTGTGGGGGGGGTGGGGGTGTTGGGTTGGAAAGGTTGGTTTGTGGTTTTAAAAAGATTAAATGGTTAAATGTTGGAAGGTGTAGGTATTGAAATAGTGTTGTGTAGAATAGTTTCTCGTTCATAGAAAGACAATAATATTAAAACTGTTAAGAAAATGAAAGCAGTCTTAAGTCTAAATTACTTCAGAGAGATTGAACTAAATTTTTTAAAAATTGATTAGAGTATCTATTATTAAAAAATCTAGAAACCTGTCCTCTGATTGGTGATGAATCTTAATTACTTATGCATTACATTAACAAGTGAGTTAAATTTAATTGACTAATGTTAATATTAGTTATGTTATTTTAAAAACAAAGTTTCAATAAAGAAGAAGACATTGAAAGTAATGGCTTCAGTATCTGAGATTGAAATGTTTTAAATGGGCACTCGGTTGAATTAAAGAATGTTCCTTCAATAATTGATATAAATACTTATATAATATATACATTTGTAAAATTCAAACTGACAGATTTTAACCAAAATGTGGTTATAATACATTTGATAAGGCATTTCAATGCGCTGTCAGATAGCTGTCAAAGACCTTTAAAAATGGCTGCTGTAGGGCAAACTTACGTATAATTAGATGGATTTTATCATTGAGTTATAGGATTTTAATATAGTTTACTCGTTTAATTGATTTGTAATGTACTATAATGCTAGCATTTGGTTGTGTAGTGAACTGTGGCAGTAGAGGAAATCGTGACAGTGTTAAGTTTTTTACAATCCCTGTTATTTGTAATTTTAAACATAAATTGAGTTAAAATAGTCTTTCACAGATTCTATAACTAACTTAAATAAAACGACCACTAAAAGTACAAAAATCAACATAAATTACTCACATTCGAATGAAAACAAAGGTTTGTTTGCCCTACAAACGCCATTTTGGCAAAAGCGTTGAAATGCCTTATAACAATGTACGTGACGTCAATGATGACCCATTTTCATACTTTCAGCATTGATTACCATTGATTATAAACTTACTAAAGATCCGCAACGCATATGGAGAAAATGTAACTTACAATTTCACCGACTTGTAGATGGCTCTACCGTCGATTTTCAGCGAAATATTTTTAGTTGCTTTCTTGCGTTACCGTTGAACTGCTCCGAGTTTGTGCGTGTGTCTGGAAGTTATTGTGATTTGTTGTGACAATGGCTAAGTGTGAATACGTGAATTGCAAAAACAATACTAAGAAGAACAGAGACAATTTTTTTTTAATTTCCAATAAAAGATGTACACCGCGCCAGCGAGTGGCAAACAAATTGTGGGAACATTGTTAGTAGAAGGAGGGCAGATTGAGGCCCCTGCGGGTATAATTAACCTTGGTGGCTGGCGTCAACGGTGACCTCGCCTTAGACGTGTACAAGGTGTTTTTGGATGACGTAATCGGTGACCTGTCGTTAACGTGTACTAGGCCTTTTTGGAAAGTTTTTGTTGACGTCAGATATTTTTCGGGGAATTTTAATTAACGCCATTTTGGCATGATGACGTATGTTTTACCTTTGAAATAACATAGTGCAATAAGATAAAAATATATATTTGTCTCTCTCTCTCTCATTTACATAAATATTACATTCAATACTACAATACATGTAAAATATTAATCAAACGTAGGATTCACATGTTTATCTTCTTCTTCATCTGCTCGCGGTAAAGATGTGGTACTGCTGCATCCTTCTCCAACGTACATATTCTCCAACGGTCTTCATCCTCTGTAAATCGAAAAAAATTAAATTAAACACTAAAATGTAATAAATTGAATGGATTTTTTAAATATTAAATAATTAATCGTAAACTCGAAACTTAACGCTTCAAAATCAACGTTAAAATCAAAATGGCGGAATTAAATAAACACGTACTATTGCGATAAATTGATTGATAATATGTTGAGATATCTAGTGCCGCCTCATACTATCATCCAAAATGTAAAATAAAGTGATTAGGATATAAAATGTTTATTAAATTAAGAAATCCATATTAAAATCAAAAATCAACGATACACAAAATAAAAATGCTCATTAAACAGGCAGAATTAAAAGGAATTACTATAGCATGCATTTTAGAATAATTATTGTAAGACGGAATAATGTGGGTTCATAAATTAAAAAACAAATTTGGTAAAAACTGATTTTGAATGGAACTAAAAAACATGCAACGCAAAAAAGTAAATACGCGATCAAAACTAAATCAAAAATAATTATAAATGTACACTCATGAAATTTAAAACTTGGACACCACAATTTCTGTAAACAAAAGTTTGCACATTGTGAAGCGGGCTTAAGGGTATCATTTACAATTCTAACAGCAGGTAGTCTCAGCAGGGGTTATCTTATAGAAGGACTGTAGAATGAATCATTACACTAAGCACGTTTTAGAAAATAGGTAATTTACGTTGCTTACTTAATTTTTTCTTTAAAGAATATATTTGAAGGTATCGCTAATTAAACACCATAGCTCGATTAATTATCGAATCAAAATTTTGTTTAGGAAATGTTTACAAAATAAAATTAGAAATAATTTTGATTTAAAAAACGTCTACAAGCAATAACTTTTAAATTAAATCAAAAAACTAAACATGGTTATTTGGGTTGACTGATTATTACTTATTTTTAAATAAATCTAACCTACTAATTATTGTAAGTTATTAAAAAAAATCATTAAACTCTCTATTCATAATATTTAGTCCTTAAAATGTATATTTTTATAAAGTTTATTTTTTTTTTATATTTAATAAAAAAAAAAAAAAAAAAAAAAAAAAAAAAAATATTTTAAATTTAAAAAAAAATTTTTTAAAAAAAAAAAAAAAAATAAAAATAAATAAAAAAAAAAAAAAAAATTTAAAATTAAATAAATTTTTAAATAAAAAAAAAAATTAAAAAAAAAAAAAAAAAAAAAAATAAATTTTTTTTTTTTTTTTTTTTTATATTTTTTTTTTATTTTTTTTTTTTTTTTTTTTTTTTTTTTTAATTTTTTTTTTTTATTTTAAATTTTTTATAAAAAAAATAATTAATTAATTATTAAAAAAAAAAATTTTTAAAAAAAAAAAAAAAAAAAAAAAAAAAAAATAAAAAAAATAAAAAATATTTAATTTTTAAAAATAAAATTTTTTTTTAATTTTAATTTTAAATTTTTTTTTTTTTAAAATTAAAATTTTTTTTAAATAATTGTTAAATTTAAATTTTTTTAAAATTTAAAAAAATTATAAAAAATTAAAAAAAAAAAAAGAAATTAAAAAATAAATTTAAAAAATAAAAAAATTTTTAAAAATAAAATAAATAAAAAATTAAAAAATTTAAAATTTTTTAATTTTTTTAATTAATTAATTTTTTAAAAAAAAAAAAAAATTATAAAAAAAAAAATTTTATAAAAAAAAAAAAATTTTAAAAAAAAAAAAAAAAAAAAAAAAAAAAAAAAAAAAAAAAAAAAAGAAAAAAAAAGTTTTTAAAAAAAAAAAAAAAAAAAAAAAAATTAAATTTTAAATTAATTTTTAAAAAAAAATTTTAAATTAAAATTTTAAAATTTTAAAATAATAAAATTTTTAAAAAAAAAAAAAATAAAAAAATAAAAATATTTAAAAATAAAAAAAATTAAAAATAAAAAAAATATTTAATAAAAAAAAAAAAAAATTTTTAATAATTAATAATTTTTTTTTTTTTTTAATTTTTTGGTTTTTTTAAATTTTTTTTTTTTTTATATTTTTTTTTTTTTTAAAAATATTATTTTTTTAAAAAAATAATTTTTTTTAATTAATTTTTTTTTTTTTAATATTATTTTTTTAAAAATTTAATTAAAATTTTTTAAATTTATTTTTTTTTTTTATTTTTTTTTTTTTTTTTTTATTTTTTTTTTTTTTTTTTTTTTTTTTTTAAAAATTTTTTTATATAAATTAATTTTTAAATTTTAAATTTAAAATTTAAAATTTTAAAAAATTATTTTATTTAAAAATTTTTTTTTTTAATAAAATATTAATATAAAAATTATAAAATAAAAAATTTTAATTAATTAATTTTAAATAATTAATTTTAATTAAAAAAAATTAATTTTAAATAAATTAAATTATTTATTTTTTTATTTTTATAATTTTTTTTAAAAAATTTTTTTAAAAATTAATAAAATATTTATTATTTTTTTTTTTTTTTTTTTTTTTTTTTTTTTTTTTTTTTTTTAAAATTTTTTTTTTTCTTAATGTATAATTTCAAAAATAACTTTATATTATATACTTTTTTTTTTATATTTTATTTTTTTTATAATTAAAATTATATTAAATTATTAAAAAAAAAAAAAATATTTTTCATTAATCGATGTTTTATAACGTATTCATTTTTTAATAAACATTTTTTTTTTGTAATCAAGTTTATTGACAACTTAAGTTACTGTAATTACCTGTTAGAATATCCCCCATTTGGAATTGAATGTGTTTATGACATATTCTATGTTGAAGACTTATTTTTTTTTTTAAATATTTTTAAATTTTTTAAAATTTTAAATAGTTTTTTTTTAAATGAAAATTAAATAAATTATGTTAAAAAAATGTTATTTAAAAAAAAAAAAATAAATAAAAAATTTTTTGAATTTAAAAAAAAAAAATTATTTAAAAAAGAAAAAAAAAAAAAAAAAAAATTAATTTTTAATAAAAAAAAAAAAATTTTTTTTTTTTTTTGATTTTTTTTTTTTTTTAAGGGAGGGAGAAAAAAAAAAAAAATATATTAAAAATGTAAAAAAATATTTAAAAAAAGGGGAAAAAAAAATTTAAAATTTTTTTGGTAAAAAAAAAAAAAAAAATTATGTTTTTTTATTGAAAAAAAAAATTAAAATTTAAAAAAAAAAATTAAAAATATTAAATTTTTATTTATATTTTTTATAGAAAATAAGTTTTAAAAATTTTAAATTTTAAATGTAATTTTAAAAAAAAAAAAAAAAAAAAAAAAAATTATTTTTTTAAATTATAAAAAAAAAATTTTGAAAAAAAAAAAAAATTTATTAGTGTTTGTTTAAATAAGTTTTTTTTTTTTTTAATTTTTTTTTTAAAATAGTTGATTTTTAAATGTTTGTGTTTTTTTTTTTGTAATTTTTTGTTTTTTTTGTTTTTTTTTTTTTTTTTTTTTTTTATTTTTTTTTTTTTAAAAACAACATCAAATAAAATATTTTTTAAATCCAATATTTTTTGATCATGAGATCAACATGTTGTGAGACTGTATTTTTTTATACTTTTACAATATTTGTATTTCTGTAGTATCGTTTTAATTTTCTCAACGTTTTAGTTTTATTCAAAATAATTTTTAGTTAAGTATTAAAGATTTCCAAGTTTTAGAAACTATTTGATTTCTTATCCAAATCTTTGAATTATTTTAGATGTGGAAATATTATACATTAAGAAGTATACAATTTAGGTTGGGTTAACAAAATCTAATATATTTGAAAATATGTTCTAAGGTAAAAATACTTGAAGATAAGTTTTGTAACGTTAGAGGATGCACTTCAATATCTTTCTAACAATATAACTAATTTCACAAAATCTGGTTCTTAAACTGTGTGTATCACAAATTTCAATTCTTTAAAAACGTTGTTAGCAAAATGTACACCAACTAGGTTATTTACTGAAAAAATTACAGTTACACATCTAAACCATTTTCATTAAAACGTGACAGTATAAATTTAATGGCAGACAATTTTTCTGTTTACGATGTTTCAACAAAATATTGTATTTACGATACAAGAAAGAAAAAAATTTAGGTTTAAAATTTCTTTCTTTAAAACAGTAATAAAATTATTTTAATACACATAATACAAATCGTTTTAAAAATTTTGTTATACAACCAATAAGCGTTAACTATTCCACCAATAATTTTTTTTGAAACAGAAATGTAAAAATAATGTAACTGCGTATCATTAAAATGCAAAATTTAATAATAAATTTGCTAAGTAGGTATTTAAATGAAACATTTATTATGTTTATTCGATTGAAAGTATTGTTCAAAGTTAATAAAGGTTTTACATTTACACCCTAAGCTTTGGTAGATAAAAATAAACTAGCAAAACACATTCTATTTTTCTCTCGTTAACTTATTTTATATGGTTATTCTATTTACTGAACTACTATATATGGATTAAAGATTTGCATAATATTTGCATCGATTTATTGATTTTAAATTAAAACATTTGTCTTTGTAAGTATGAATTGATTAATTGCATTATTTAACATCTATGCAGTTGAAAATTAAATTACTAAAGAAACAGTTTCTATAGTTTAATTAAACTAATGTTTACCTACCATTAGTTGTAAATGGTACCATGTTCTCTCTAATATCTCATTTCTTTTCAAATAACCATCTCGGAAATATTTGAATAGCGAAATCAGATTCTATCTATTTACGCGAATTAAATAAATCATGCTGGTATACCTATTGAACAAATTTAATTTATTATTTTTATACAATATTAAACAATTACAAAAACTATTTACATTTTTACAAAAAGTTAATATAATTAACACGATTTCTTATATTTCTTCTTAATCATTCTTACTACACTCTTCATCCGAGGGGATAAACTTTTTGATGTCTTCAGCAAATTTTTCCAACCCCACATCTAATAGTAAATCTATTAAACTTTCGATGGTGAATACGTTAGCTAGGTATGCTCGACATAACGCTGTTCCTTTTTCATTTTTTTGAATTAATGCTTTATAATATTCTTCAGAGTAACCTTCACGACCGTAAATAATTTCATGGTCAGCTTCATACTTCAAAGCGGTAAACTGTTTCATTAAACGTTTAACAGCACTATGTAAATTAACAGCTTTAGGCCACGATGCTTCTGCATAACACATCCACATTATAATCAGCGTCGTTCTTGTACTATAGACAGGAAACACTATAATCTTCTTACTAATATTTTAGACTTTTATGCAAAGACGTCGCTTTTATACAGGCTGTAAACATTGACGCCATAATTTTTATAGAAAAAAACATAAAAACACTTTAGGCAAAGCAAACAAAACAATTCCATCATCATGCCATGCATTCTAGTTAACGCATATCTAGACAAATTTAATTTCAACTTTTTTAGTTGGGACGTAAAATATAAGAAGTTTTGAAATTCCAATGAAAATCTGTAGTTTTCATACTTAACGATCATTAACGTTCTCTACCCTAAAAATTATTAAATACCTAAATATGTATCAAACAACAAAATAATCTGTAATACTATGCGAATGTATTTGTCAAGCAGTAAAAGGGTTGTTAGGTGTAACAATTGTTTTTAACAGCATTTTGTTTAAAGATGTATGTTTACAATTTAAGAAATAAGAGTTAATTTGTTTATCTTGGATTAGTTTAAATAAAAACTAGCAATGTATAATTCCAAAATTGTATTTTAATCACTGCATAAAATCTATATTTTGGTTTCTTAAGAAGCTTTTGGTTAGTGTAAATTGAAAATATTGCTATACCCTGTTCATATTTTTTTTTTTTTTGAGTAACCTGCAGTTTTACGTTTTACGGAAACGTTATTACAAAATAAATTGCGTTTCATGTTTTCATTGCCGATTAGAGGCTAATTTATTATTGTTAAGTGTTTAATTCTTATGTCACGTATTTGTTGTTGATGCTTCTTTTGTCGATTGTACAAACCTTTATTGTTTTTATTTAAACAAAATTTTGAACCAAATCTGTTTACGTTTTTTCTTAAGAATTTGCATTATTTTTTTAAATATTTGCAATGATTCACCAGAAACTATGCAATTTTGGGAAAGTTGCAGTGTCAATTTCACCAGCGAGACAATAAAAGTCTTTGTGGCTTAATTGCTTTTGACAAATTTCTAATAGTAGGAAAGTGTATTCTTTAATTTAATTGTAGGGGAACGTGGGGTAATATCGACTACTTAAGCACTATTCAAAATTTCAAACAGTAATGTTTGTAATAAGAAGCTCAAATTGTACAATTGCTTGGTTAATTTATCTACTATGATTTTTCTTTTTGATTTTTTAAACAACCAAATGGTTTTGGCATAAAGTATGTTTTAAAACAAAACAAAAAGTTGGGTAATTTCGACCGGTAGGATAATATCGACCACTGTGGAGGGTAAAATCGATCATGAAGTAATATTTTGAAATAAATTTATTTTCAGCATATTACACTAAGCATTCGTCACAAATATACACTGATGCTTTTTCGGCACTAGTACAATCAGCATGGGCCCAAGATGCACAAGAGCGACACCGCCACCAAACGTCATTGGCATATCCAAATTGTTCACAAATAGTGCAGATGTCTTTATTTTCCTTTCCTTTCTTTCCAGTTGGAGTTTTTTCTGTGCCTGTAATTTTTCTTGTGACTTTTCTTAATTTTTCTTTTTCCTCCTTTTTTTGCTTTTTCTCTATCTTATTTTGAAGCTCTTCTTTTATTAGAGTGGATGTCAATATTTTAGAGTGTTGCCTTTTTTGCTGTGAAATTCTTGGTTTAAAAGCTGGAGCTGAATATAAGTCTTGAAAAGAAATATTGGTTTTTGTTTCTTTGGGCTTTACGGTTTTATCATCATCATCGGTTAAATAATCTTTAGCAACTTCTTCCAAACTAAGCTCAGATTCAGACGAATCTGATGGCAATCTATTTCTTAAGATATTGGATCTGCCTGCAATAGTTCCACTTGCTCCTGGTTGTGGAGATGGCGTACGATGTCTGGGCTGTATTGGCTTCGAAATACCCTGGGGTGTTTCTTCAGTTAATGGTACATCTTCTGGAATCGTTGAGTTTCGCTCATCCTCAGTTACTTCAACGATGAGAAGAAAGTCTTCTCGCAAAATACATCTCGATTGATCGGAAATATTTCGGTGGTTTTAAATCCGTTTAAAGGTTTCTCTATCGTAGTTACTCAATTATACGCATTTCCAAAAAGTTCGGCTATGTCGGTGTCTTTAATTTTATCATAATTTCTGCTTTTCATATATTTATCGCATTCTTGGTGGTATGTAGTTTTTAAAGGCTTAAAGAATGTTACGTCTAAAGGCTGAGTTCGATGAGAAGTGTGAGGTGGAAGTGATAATAAATGAATCCCAGAGTTACGACTGAACGTATATGAAGGTAAAGAGGAATGAGTGGAATGATTGTCGAGTATGAGAAGTATGGGTTGCTCTGGAGAAGCATTGGCAAATTGTGTGAAATGCTGTAACCATTTCGTAAACAGTTCCTCTGTTATCCATCCAGATTTTGAACACTTGAATATGGCACCTGCCGGGCCATTTTTTTCCAAGCCATCTTTCATTCTTAATCTTTTAAATATTAACACATGGGTGGGATATATTGCCCTGATGCGCTGAAGCAGCATACTATCGTAGTATTTTGTCCCCTTTCTCCGCTTGTTATGGCGCCGACTTGCTTTTCACCTTTTTTGCCAATATCCGACCTATTGTTTGTTGTTTGATTACAATGTACTAAAAGTTGTGTGTAAAGAATGAGAATTAAAATTTTTAAAAGAATGTAATATAAAATTTTTATTGTTTTCTATTATACTTCGAGATATGATCCCTCAAAATTAGATGATTTAAAAAAATAGGATTTTCAAATAGCTTCAACTTTTTTCTTTGAACTTCGATTTACTTAAAGAACGACTTCGTTTTTATGATAACGTATCATACGATGTTATAACTTGTGTTAATCAGTTTATAAGGACACCGGTTGTAAAAAATATTTGATGAATTATTTTAATTGTTAATTTTCTAGTCCACTTTTGAAATAAAAAATTAGTATTTACAATCATTGCATTTATAAATTTAGCGAACGATAGATGCTGATAACATTTTATAAAGGCTAAATGCAGTTTTACGACGGTGGAATTTGTAGTTCGCATTTTATAAGCTGGCGTTGCCAAAGTACAGTTTGAATTTTTATGAAAGGTGGGGGTTTTCCATAAGGCACATGCAGTTGATGTGTGTGACGCTTGTTTTTGTGAACGAATCGAAATGATCGCGGCGAACTGCGAGATTACGCAACTTCGTGTCGTTTCTTCTCTGGCGAACCCGCTACGTTTAAGGATTTTTCGTTCGTGAAGAGTATTCCGTACGCTCGTTAGGTTTTCTTCTAGCGAAAGGATGAAATTTTCGGTCGAACGGTCGAAAGAAAAATACACGGTACGGAAAGGGAGGTGTGCGCGTGCCGCCGCTATACTTCACATTTTTCTATAGCAGATCCCTGGTTGTTCCATATGCTTGTCTCAAAGATTAAGCCATGCATGTCTCAGTACATACCGAAATAAGGGAAAACGGCGAAAGGCTCATTATATCAGTTATGGTTCATTAGATCGTACCCATATTGCTTAATTTCAGCTCTTCACCGTGCAGTGTTTCATTTAAAGCGACATATCTCTTAAATAGTTGGTTCTATAACATTATATGTAATTTTAGTTTGTAAATCATATTTTGGTGTCAAATTGTCAAAAAGTCAAAGGATAAAATAACATGATGAATACATTCCCCCACCCAGCCTATGGTTGAAATTAATTTTGACCAATACTGTAAAATAGTAGCCCTTGCTAATAGTAAATCGTACGCGAAATCGCATCGCTTTATCTCGATTGGTTCCTGAGATATTAAATAAAAACCATTTCTTGGGGCAACATTCAAAGGACTGCAGCTCCTTTAGAAGGCTTTTGCTGACCCATGTTTATAGGAACTTTTTGTTCATATTTTCGAAAACACCTTGTATATATTAAACTTTTACTTTGATACAATAAAGTTTAAACATCTCAAATCTATTTTTTTGAAAATATAATTTGTTACAGAATACCTATTTTTTAAATAATCTGGAAACTATTCAACTCGATTGCAGCGCACCTCTCTTAATCTTACCCCAGAGGGCTATTTTGAAAATTCTGTGTAAAATTTAGTATTGTAAATATTTATACTACTGCAAGTAGTAAGTATTATTCTGTGACAAACTGAAATGTAAGTTGTGTAAACTACAAACAAAAACTTGGCTTCAAGGTCACTCAAATTTGACCTTCAGAACATCAAAAAAGCCGCGAGAAGTTCGCTTCGTGAACTTACCAACGTTAGTTCGAAAGCTTGTTCATTGAGGAGCTGTGAGTCTGTTTTGAATTTGATCATCTCCCTCGCTTTGTCTATGTTCTAACCTCATTGATTCTTTGGAATTGAACCAAAATGAATACAAATAAGAACAGTTTACAAACTCTTGAAGATTTAAGGTTGCAGGTTTTGTGTACCGATTGGTAAGTACAAACATTAATCAAAAGTTACAGTTTATATTTTACAAATTGTAGCAATACTACATATCGAACAGTGCAGAAAACAAATCGGTGTGTACATCTTCTTTGTCCATCTTGTTTTACACAATTTGATACTTGTCTTGATAACCCGTGTTTTATATGCAAAAATTCTTTTGAACCTGACAATTTCACACTAAATTTGGATAGGGCTGCTATATTTTCTCATTTAAATGTTGTGAATCGTCTACATTTTGCTTTACAACAAAGTAAGTATTAGTTATTAGTTGATCTGTATTAAAAATGGTGCTACGCAGGTGAAGATTCCTCTGTAACATATTTGTTTACATCTAACACATTTAATTATAAAAGGCATCATAATGGTGAAACACGTTTACACAAAGAATGTAGAAGCGGTAATTTTCAAGAAGTGCAATCTCTTGTTCAATCTGGTATGGACGTTAATGTACAGGATTATGCTGGTTGGACTCCTTTGGTGAGTGTATGAAATTGCTAGTTAAACCCTTCAAACCTAGATCATTTATAATGAATCGTTACTTGATGATTTGAAAAAGTTTATGTGAAACAGGGTTTGCCATTACTCCGGTCTTGGTTTCTAGTGCCTGTATACAGTGTGTCCCATCGTTGTGAGGACGGAAGATAGCTATTTTCATTCATACAGGGTGTTCATATAATGAGTGTTGAACCAAACTTGTATTTGGAACACCCTATACAAGGTGGGCCACGCTCAACGGGACGGAGATTACTGGGAAAACGAAAAATGATATGACAAAGTTATTTGGGAGGAGTACGTAGGTTAGTGACGGCTACTTTTCTAAATTAGTCAGACATATACAGGGTGTTCCAAAAACGTGCTGTATCAAAGTTATTTTTTTTAATGGAACACCCTGTATTTTATTTTATTTTTGAAGTATACTGAACAAAATAATGTCACTTTATTACGGCTTCCTTATACCCATTCTTTATAGTTATCGATTTAAATGACTTTGTTTGCGAAATTATTATGGTTTAAATACATTCATTACACTGAATCGCGAAAAAATTATCTAACGCATTTTTGTCTATTAATTTCCAATTAGGTGGGCCATCGATACGAATTATTGTAATATAAAGTTTATTTACAGAGTGTTGTTAATTTAGAGTTTCATACAATATTTTATACAATTACTACGTTATTCTAAATGGGACACCTTGTATTTTACTACTGTAATAAAAGGGTTAAACAATTCCCTTTCAAATCACTACAATTGTTTAACCCTTGTGAATGAAAACAATTAAAAGTATGCACTCGTGAAATATCTATCGCCTAGTTCCAAATCCATGGTGTATATCTTTTATATTTCATTTTTATTTCATAGACGAGTCTAGATTGTTTATGACGTCTTTGTTGTTTGGGTACTTATTATAAACTAAATTAAAAAGTACCATTTTAATCATTTCATTGCAGCACGAAGCTGTTTTAAATCAAAGGGTCGATGAAGTTAACTTCCTATTATTACATGGAGCATTTGTCAATATACCAGGGCTGGATTATCTTACTCCTCTTCACAGCGCAGTTCAAGAAAAAAACCTTACAATTATTAAAGCTCTTGTAGAACATGGTGCCGATTGTTCAGCTTATAACAAAAATGGTAAAACACCTGTGTAAGTATCTTGTACTATGAAACCAAATACTAGAAATGTTTCCTAGAGATTTGTCTTAAAATTCCATTTTACAGTAGTATACTAATCTTCTATAATATATTGCGTCTCAAGCGTTGAAAGTTGCCGTTTGCATATACAATACAAATAAATATTAGCTCTAACTAATTACTCTCGCTGATATTAGGAGTGTTGCACGCAGAATTTAATAATATTTTTAACTAACGAGTGTTCAATCAAAAAACTGGGGCAGGTTTTGGAATTGAATTGATTCAATTATTTTTACAGTGTACACAAAAAGTATAACAAAATAACGCGTGGTGTCGTGGAATTTTGCATTAAGACATGATATAACTTAAAAATTGAAAGAAATTAATGTTTTCTTCTCTGGTTTTCTTAGATACCTTGAATTCTAACCTTAACTTCGTATCAGCTGACTACTTTGTTAAAAAATTTACCAAATCTCAAAGAAAATTCTAATACATACCCTGCCAAGTTTTCTTATTTGAAGACCTCACTTTCATTTCTCTACGAAATAATTATTATATGTCAGACTTAAAGCGGAATTTTATTTTATTGTAATCTACATCACACCAATACATCATGACAATGGATCCACTATTCGTCAACAATGACAACAGTCTAAGTATATTAGTTTTTTCTAAAACTTAATTGGACCTTCTACGGAGATATTAGAACTAGGTTAATTAAACACATTGTTATTTATTCCGCCAACGTTTTGACTGCTTTTGGCGAAATAAATAACAAGGTGTTTATTTAACCTGGTTCGCACTATATCTCCGTAGAAGGTCCAATTAAGTTTTGGAAAAAACTATAGAATTTTACATAAAGGAGATTTTTCTAAAAGTATATTAGTCTAGATGATGTACTCACAATTGGGTAATAAGTCGACAACCGTGCAAATTGTAGAATTATGAACTTACACTCCTGAAGAGTCCCAAAAGGACGTAACAGCTTGTCACAGTAATTTTTAATTATGCCGCTCCTTTCGAATAATGCATCGGATTATTCGTGAATTGTGATGCTATTTGCCCCTTTCGTCAGGCAACCAACTTTACTCTTGACCAACCTTGCTTGTATTTAATTTTTAGAGGGGGAATTGTCTACACGAATTCTGGTGAAACTTTAGTCACTTCCGTCTTGTTATTGGTGGTCTTCAACGTACGGGTTATGGAACAATCCGAGAGGATTATTTAATTCCGCGAGTTTGATGAACGCCAATTTTCACGCAATTGGAAGTTTAAATTACTATTGATCGGTATTGCATATCTATGGTTACTACTGGGTGACTCGCTCGCAGAGTGTACTAATTTTTAAACACCGAGGATTTACGTCCGACACTTCTAACAATTAATAAATACCTGGGGTCACTCCAAGAAGGCGGCTTGTTATCATTATCACGCTTCAGTATCTAGCCCGGGCTTACGTAGTGATGTGAACCATATTCCTCTGAAGAAGCTGCCCCTCGACACACACCCAGATTAGTGATTAGACTTGGGAGAGTGGTGGTTTTTTATTTTTACAAGCTATCGTACGAATCTCGATGTTTGTATGCAATTGTGCAAAACTCTTGTGAATTTATAGCAGGCGTTTCGAGATTATTTGAGTCATCAATTAATTGATAATCGAAGAATCGATTTCAGTTTTTTTAGCGCTACACGGCAGTAATTTAAGTTGATAACAATGTCAATAGTTCTACTTGAATCTCCAGTGATTCCTGGACATATCGATGGAGTAAATTAGTGAAACAGATTATATTGTGTGACTTGTAGGCCCTTCATTATATTGACTGCGTCCAGGACAAATAAATGAATCTTTGCAATGTCTGGGCATATTGTTATTAGTATGTGCGCAGCGAATGTCTTTTTGAACTCTTGAACCAACGTCTAAAACTCACTAATATGTTGACATAAAATACCGTCGCTTCAATTTCACAGTAAATTTTACTGTATCACCGGTACTAACATTCTCAGCTACAAATTTTATATCGAGGTGGTGGTTTTTCCAACTATTGGTTGTCTACGGTACATTAGAGATCAAATGTAAATACATGGTAATAACTGATAATCGACGTTTGTAACGTGCAATTGCTGCAGTACAAGGTAAAAAAAAAGTAAGGAGCGAGTTCCTTTAATTAGGTCCACCGAGGTAGCAAAAAAACGAACGACTGGAGTGAGTATTCTTTGAAAGACTTCCCGGTAAGCTCGTATTCGCGGTAAGCGTCATAGGTTGTAGTAAAAGTCGAATTAAGTCGTTCAAATTATGCTTAACTCTAATTAAACAAATTTAAATATTTATTTCGTCTTCTTTAGTTCTTGTACCATAATACAAGAAGAAGACAACTGATTAAGTAATTACGAAGAGGAAGCTATTAGCTATATTCAGTAAAACTGATAATGTCTAATCGGTGAAACACCACTTAAATTAACGAAACAACTCTATACGGTAAAAATATTTTTATTGCGACTAGAATGTTTCTTTTTCTTTGTTTTACAAAACACATACAAATCTAGTAGTAATCATAACGAGATATCAAGCGAGACAACGGAGTTCACTACTCCCCGCACGTATAGATAATGATATCAATTCCGCAATCGAATTTAACAATACTTTTGGACTCGCGACACTGTCCGACGCACCCGAAGCGCAATTTAAAGTTAAAGACGGCGAGCGATTATTTCAGTCAACGGTCGTTCATACAAATAAATTATCCAACACATAAATATTGCTCAGCGTATTTTAGAATCAAGAAATTGCGACCTAGCACAAAAGGTTGAAATTAGATTATAGTACCTTAATATTTCTGGAAGCAGTTGTCGTACGTGGCCGCAATTTGAAAGAATCTTACAGGTGGCTTGATATTCTGCTTGTTATCTTTGATCGTTCGCTTTGGTTTTTGTTTGCGGAAAGGAAAAATCTCCAATGCGTAGTCGTTGGTACAACCAGAGAACCCCCGTACTTAGCTGCTATGCCTTAGCATCCGTGCGTAGAATGATAATAACCCACTACTTGGATAATGATGATATCCGTGCTTAGAAATCTGTGCTTTAATTGGTGTACTTAAAATCGGTACTTAAATCTAAAGTAAACAAAAAAGAAAATGGTCGGTCACCACGTTGTATCAGGGATGCAAGATTTCACACTTACGGTGTACGCGCAGAATAAGAAAAGAATGCCTGTCAATCCGTCCTCATCGTAACGAAAAAGATCGCCTAGAATTACGACAACCTAAAATAAATACCTGTTAATTAGGACAGAGGGACACGCAAGCCAAGCGTCAACCATTAGAATAGCAACGGTGCATTTATTCAAAGTAACCTCGTGCGCCACCTATTAGGTCGAGAAAAAGTTAAAAATTAGAAGCTGTAAATATCGGCAATTTTTGTACGAGTGATTAATAATAAGTTTTCATCAAGAAAATGTAATCAGAAACATTATAATATAGTAATATTCGAAGGGGCAGTGCATTTGTTCGCTTCGTAAATTTATTTATTTATTCGTATGGTACATTTTCATTATTGTTATGTAAGTGTTATGTACGGTACCCCAGAAGATCAGTATAAACCTGTACAGTGTGGCTGTGGTGACGTGTGCAATTGGTTATTGGTTCGTCTTGGCAAAAGCATTTGCTTCAAGGTTCAGGAGCACCACTAAAACTTAAACATGCCAATCCTTACCCACCTTAGTAGTATTTATAGTATGTAATAATATTGATTAAGTGTGTAAACATTATAGAAGGTAAATAAGAACATAAAATATAACAGCACAACTATTGCATGACGACATATATTGGACCGGTCCAAGCAGGACAGAGAATACAAAATATTGCTTCAAATTAGTAAGCCATAATACAGCTTCGTCCGTTAAGTTATGAATGTTTACAAACGTTCCTTTAAACTTTGTTAATTGACAATCATCCACAATATGTGCAACGGTCTCTGGTTCGTTTCCATAGTTACAATTTGGATTAGAAATCGCACCCTATTTAAACTGTATAGAGTTGCATTTTGAATGCCCTGTTCTTATATGTTAAACTCTTCCTTATATGAACAGGTACAGGAGATAGACGTCTAATATAAACAAATCGAGTCGTGACATCACCAACTAGTCATAATATTCGTCATTCGTCCAAGTATTAGTTGTCAATATCTTCAGTTTTATAATAATTGTAGTTGACCATACTTTCTTGAAGAACTTAAACCTAGAATCCTCTGTGCCTTTTTTCAATCATTTCTGAATCATTACCTAGTATGACAATGCGTTTCTGCGATAGAAATTTTAATGATTTTATTCTTGTTTATTGATTAAATTTAACTTAACTTTGCGGACTTTCGTATCAGACGCTGGTAACACACAAAATATCTAGGGCTTTGTTATAGAATACATCTTGAGAAATGGGTGTTGTAATCGTAAACCTTCATTCCTTAAATTTTTTTTGCACATTATTGTATTGAATTCTTGATATAATGTTTGCAGATTGAATAAATTTATATTTTCAATGTTAACTAAAGCAAAATAAACCACTCTGAGAGTGTTGAACATGAAAGATCCATATTTGAGTTTAAATTCTACCCGCATTTTTTGTTATAATTCGTTTTAAAATATGTTGGTTTGCACCGGTCTGTTAGAATACCGTTACAAAGTACCTTTAAATTCAGTTTCTTGACAGTAGGCCAGGGCATATCCATCGTTTTTATGGGTAACGTTCAACAAATTAGAGACAAGCTGAAATTTGGCATGATGCTTTATTTTGAAGTGCTTTGAAGTCCCTGAAACCCCTACGCTGATTGGTTGAGCCCGTCACCCCGAAACCACCCCTTAAATGGGGTAAAATCTGACTTTTTGAACATTTTTCTTATTTACTCTAAAACTATGCCTTTAAACAAAAAATGTCAAGAGAGAAAAATTGTTTAGAATCAAATTTCCTATCAGATAGGTATAAACAAAATTTTGTTAGATGTTCAGTGGCGCGAATTTTGGGTACTTAATATAAGAGATTTTTCTAAAAATTCCACTTATTTATTTAAAACTCTGAAATAAAGCTCTTTAGAAAGAAAAAAAACCCCAAAAGTTGAAGATTATAAATTTAACCATTTAGATTTATTTATTTTGTAAAAGTTTAAATTAGCAGTGGCGGGTAATAACTTTTTTAAAGGTTTTATATGGGTACTTGTAAAATAAAATATAAAAATACTAAAATAGGTTTGTTAATAATATGATATTTTTAAACGACACAGGAGTAAAGAATAACTTATAATTTATTATTTTTTGTGGTGCTCTTAGCAACCACCCCTTCCCAACAGTTAGCGGCTCGAATTTTCCAGCACATCGAGCGATTCGCGAGCGCGTGCGTGCCTGCCTGCAGTGCCTGCTTGATATTTTAGTTCTTTTATAGTGTTTTGCAAATATGGCGTACGTCTGTGTGATTTGCAATTTATCTTTGTCGACTGCTGAGGCAGTTATTGTCACTAGAGGTAAAAAGACATTGATTGAAAAAGTAAATATCTTGAAGATGATCTATGGAAGACAATTGAGAATGCTACAACGGTTAGAATCCACGAAAAGTGTCGGAAACTTTATTTATCGAAAAGAAAAGTTTGGAAAGCATTGACTCTTCACAGTGCAGTAGTACTTCTTCAGGCACTCTTCTAAGGTCGAATGAGAAATTCAATTTTAAAACACAGTGTCTATTTTGTACTGAAGAGTGTAATAAATCTGCCAACAAAAAAGTAACAGGACATTTAGAGTAGTGACAACATTACAAATTAAGAACAATATTGAACGACAATGTGGTGTCCAGAATAATGAATTAGCCCGTCAAGTGTATACTAGGATAAATTCATCCATTGACTTGGTCGCTGCCGAAGGACGTTACCACAAATTATGTCATGATAATTTTTAGACCATTAAAACATACTCTACCTGGAAGACCATCTGAGAAGGTATGTAATGAAGCATTTACATCGCTATGCAGTTTTATAGACGGCAATCTCGATATTTGTCAATTTTCTTTAAATGAATTGCACGAAAAAATGGAAAGCTCTCTACTTGCTGAACAAAAAATTGCATGTGGAGTAAAACCTACTTAAAAGAAATGTTAACTGCCTGCTATCAAGATAGAATCCATACAGCACAAGTAGGGAAAAACCTAATATTGACATTTAAAGAATACGCCGAGAAGATAATAAGTGATCAATGGTACAATTCTAGAAACAGAGATGAGGAATCAGAACGAGTTAGAATTATAACAGCTGCAGCAAAAATATTACGAGAAGATATAAGAGGACAAGTTTATGAAATGAATAAATATCCATCAAATCTGGAATTTGAAAATGGGGGCCAAGATGGTATACCTGAAAATTTAAAAATATTTTTACGCACTCTTTTTAACCAGACATCATTTGATAAAGAGAAGTCAACAACTGAGCGCAAAATGGTAAGTCTATCTAATGCCATAATTAATATTATACGTCCTAAGTCCTATATGTCTCCGGTGCTCTTGGGTTTGGGCATTCATCTTCACCGAAAATTTGGTTCTAAAGATTTAATTTCCATTTTGCATGCTCTGGGTTTTGTTATTCACTATAAATCTATAGTACTTTATGAAAATACAGCAGCAGAATTATCGGTAAATATAAGTAGTCCATCATTTATACAATTTGCATTTGATAATGCAGATTTCAATATTCGAACGTTGGATGGACTTGGGACTTTTCATGCGATGGGCGGAGTTATGGTTGTTACACCTGAAAAGCCATGACGATAGATCCTTTAGAGAAAACGCCTAGAAATCAGTTGCACGTGGGACAATTTGGAACAGCACCTGTCTTAGCTTATCATAAGCCACCAACCCATGGGTTAAGCAGAATCAAGGTTGAAAAACTTTGTGTGTTAAAACCTGAAAGTCTTCGTGTGTCCAGTTTGTTAAATTGTCTTTGGGCACATGGTCAAATGAATAACTTTGAACCAAATGCTTCCTGGCAAGGATATATGTCTGCGAAAATCCAAAGTAAGGGTTTACAAGAGGTTAGTAAAGTAGTACCGTTGCCTTTTGTTAATTTGGATCCAAGTAACCCTACTGCTATTTACTCGTCATTGATGTTTGCACTTAAGTTATGTAAACAATATAAAATGAAGACCTGCATTGCGACCTTTGATCAACCGCTGTTTGTTAAAGCTACTGAAATTGTATTAGCTGCGAGCTCGACAGATGATTTATCCAAAGTAGTTGTGCGACTAGGAACATTTCATCTTATTATGTCGTTCATGGGAGCAATAGGGTTTACAATGGCAGGATCTGGACTCAAAGAATTGTGGACTACAATTTACGCCGCAAATAGTATACCGCATTTAATCAGTGGTCATGCTTATTCGAGGGCATTACGTGCCCATCTGCTTACCCAATCTGCATTAACACAGCTGCTATTGTCCAAAATGGTAGTGGTCCTGAATATTCTAACACTTATTTGAAATAGAAAATATCAACGACCATGTGATTTTAAACGACCTACTAAGTAATTTTGAAAACATTTTTAAAACAACAGAAGCTTCCAGTCGGACTGCAAAATTATGGTGCCAATATTGGAATCAAGTAGAGATTTTGAAAATGACAATCAAAGCAGATAGAACTGCCGATTGGGACTTATATTGTTCTAGCTCCATGCTACCATATTTCCATGCAGCAGGACATTTGCCTTATGCAAAAAGTTGTCATCTTTATGTTCAGAATATGTTAGCTTGTAGAAATAGTATGCATCCAGAAGATTACAAAAATTGACCCAAGAAGATTGTCATGTAGTTCGTAGAAATGATAAGCATTGGTCTGGGACGCCATTGGATATGATAATTGAGCAAGAACTTATGCGACGTATGAAGACTTCTGGAGGTTTGACTCACGGAAGAGGAATTACAGACAGTACATTATCTCGCTGGATAAGTGGAATGCCCCAATGCCTTCAAGTAAGTGAAGCTTTAGAAAATTTCTCAGGAATAATTTCAGTATCAACCGAGCAACACGTAGAGTTACGATCTTCACGAATAGAACGGGACCAACAAGATTTACACAAACTATGTGATTGGTTCGAGATGAGAAATCCGTTTAATCCTAACATAAAACAGTTAATGTCAATTAGTTCCGGCGTGGTGGCCAATTGTGACGTCAACTGCGACCAAGCTGCAGAAATAGGCGAAAAGGTTATAAGTAGAATTATTGGTACCAACTATAATGTCTTACGTCTTAAACGGAATGATAAAGTTAAATCACTATCCGGAATTTCTTCAGTAAAAATTAGGAACGAGCAAATAACTGTGGATCCTGCTCTTCTATTCAGTAGAATACTTTGCTCTTCATCAAGTCCTGAAGAGATTAAAAACTGCTTTAAGTATGAATTAGCTTCTAGTTCCCCTTGTTTGTTCGATAACGGATCATTGCGAAAAACCACGAAATCAGCATTGTACAACATTTTTGATAAACTTCAACCGCCATTGCTTGAGAATCGAGATTCCATAACACGATACGTTATAGATGGATGGCACTTGCTCCATAAAGTTGTCTGGCAAAATCCAGCAATATTTTCAGACCTATTTTCTCAAGCAAAATCGCAGCTCTTCCGGTAAAAAAATGGTACCAATTGTATCTTTTTCAAATCTTTCTGCAGTGAAGTTACCAAAAGCAGATTTTTATCGAACAGCACCAATAAAAGCAACTTCATACGTGCTCTTGGTGAAATGTTGATCGAAAATGGAATCAATGTTATATTTGCTAATGGTGATGCCGATACTCTTATAGTAACTACAGCAGTCACAATGAGTGTCAATTTTCCCGAAGGTGCGGTAGCAGTAGTTAGTGATGATACGGACGTTATGGTGTTACTAATTCATTATTGTGAGAAGAAAATGTTTATGATTCGGCCCGGAAAATCATCGAAACCAAATAAAGTAACTGATATATCGGCCTTACAACAAAAATTGGGAGACCTCAAGGATGTAATTCTTAGTGTACATGCTATATCTGGTTGTGATACAACTTCTGCTATGTTTAATAAAGGGAAAAATAATTTGGTGAACATCATCCAAAAGAAGAAGTTATTAAAAATATTAAAAGAATTTTATAATCCCCATACTACCAAAGAGAAGTTAGAAGAAGTTACATCTCAATTTCTTATAGCAGCATATGTGAAAAATGAACCAAAACCACAGATTTGGACGAAGTCAGATACATACTTTATCAACAGTACGTAGCTAAACGAAGTCTCACAACAAACTTCAATTTAGCGTCATTGCCACCTACTTCAAATAGCGCCAAATATCATGGTTTCAGAGTTTTTCATCAGGTAAGTCAAATATTTTACATGCATTTAAATATCTAGAATTTTAATTGCAGGTACAGGCCTGGTTAGGTAACAATTTACCACCGCAAGATTGGGGTTGGAGCATACAAAATCGGGAGATGAATCTTATTTATTCGGACCAAGCTATCGCCCCTACATGGGTTTTGGAAAAATATTTTGCAATTGCTCATCAGGGGCTGTAAAAAGCATGCACATGTAAGCGAATGGGTCTTAGCTGCTCTATGGCATGTGGGCAATGTAATGGTATTACTTGCATGAACCCAACCAATATCAACGTCGATGAAGACTCCATTTAAGTTCTAAATTAGTGTTTTTATTTGCATAATTTATTAAACGTCTAGGTCTATTTCTTGTAATAAGAATAATTATATCCTCTCAGATTACATACTCCATAAATGACGATAGTATTTTATTGTATGCCTAATTCCTATACATTAATAAACAGTGCATTTTTCATTGAAAATTATGAGCATTTTTTAACGACATTCGTGGTTTTAAGGTATATACAGTGACCGCATCAATGATGGGATGAAACACCCTTTATATTTTTTGACCCCTTTGTACATAATATACAACTTTTTGCCAAAACATTGTTTAAAAATGACAGAGACTACAAACTTTGGGGATGAAAAGAGAACAAGAAGGCCTTTCAAATGAGGTATTACTCGATCCCTCTTTCCATTTATTTTTTTTTCAAAGTGGCGCCTAGCTGTCACTTTGACACATAACAAAAAAAATATGTCAAAATATATATACTCTGGTCTGACATGCATGTTCCTTAAACATTTTATCGTGATATATAAAATTGTTTAAAAAAATAAAAGCATCATTTATGCGGTCACTGTATTGAAAAGTAGTATTTTTAGAAAAATCTCTTATATTAAGTACCCAAAATTCGCGCCACTGAACTTCTAACAAAATTTGGTTTATACCTATCTGATAGAAAATTTAATTCTAAACAATTTTTTCTCTTGACATTTTTGTTTAAAGGCTTAGTTTTAGAGTAAATAAGAAAAATGTTCAAAAGTCGGATTTTACCCCATTTAAGGGGTGGTTTCGGGGTGACGGGCTCAACCAATCAGCGTAGGGGTTTCAGGGACTTTAAAGCACTTCAAAATAAAGCATCATGCCAAATTTCAGCTTGTCTCTAATTTGTTGAACCTTAAACTGTATGTTCCCTGGGCTACAGGGTTGCAAGAAAAAAGTTATGGACATCTGTTACTTTTTTTAGTTGCAACGTAATTTTGGTCTGTATAATATTTGTACATGTAATTATAATTTACTTTAAAACCATTGCAACTAAATGCGTAATTTTCATAGATTTTGTTTTTTTCAAATGTAATAATTTTTCTTTACTTTTTTTGTGATTTTTGCGAGTTGCGAGTTCGTGCTTTGTTGCACAATCGGAGTGAGAAATCATTAATGTAGCATTCGCTTTCCTTCTTTGATCATTGAATTTCAGTAATTTAAAGATGCTTGCTGTTGTGTTTTCCGTTCGATTACATGTTATGAATATTTTAACCACGTATGTCTTTATTTTGTGGAAACCGTTCTCTTCTTGGGGCTTTCTTTTATTTGTTTCTATATAATTACGAGAATGTAAGATGCTTGTTTTTGATCTTTTAATTTAAGATACATTTTAAACCGCTCTCTTTATTAAAATATTATTCAGAATGAAGCAGTACGGGTGTGTGAAAGGGCCTTGTACAATTAATATTTTCTATATGCTTATGTTATTGTGTATATGCGATATTTGCAAAACTTAATATTGATTAAATAGAGTGCAATATGGTCATCTCAAAATTGACGCGATCTCGTAACTGAATAGGCAAGTATGAGCGTAGCGACTAGTGAAACTCGCCTGTTACCCACGGGTTTATACACTGTTAAACTAACCTTCTTCAGTTTTGATTGGAAATTCATGTATAAATGAGACGAATTGCTATATTCTGTATCGGGAACATTTTTTGCATCTACATTGTAAAGCTGCATTTCCATTGCGCGAAACGTTTCGCGAAACAAGGTCTGCGATTAGACGAATCCTCTTGATTCATGATTTTGTCCCGAGTGTACGGCTCCACGGTGCCAAAGAAAACAGGCCAACGCTTTCATTCGCACTAAGAAACAGACTTCGCTTACCTCACCTCGAAGAAGAAACCTCGTGCAACAAGTTTCGCGGTGACTTGTTTCGCGAAACAGTTGCGCGAGTATATGTTTTGCGCAATGGGAACGTAGCTTAATAATGGTGTTTGTTCGTGTTTAAATATGAACTAATGAACGGTTTTCCAACAGGATACATGTATTATAATTGTTTTTATAATAATAATAATAATTACCTACAATATATGTTAATTATTTCGATACACTTTTTGGTTATGTTGAGTTTGTTTAATTGTTAAGGCGGAACCTGAGATTTTCTCTTAACTATTCTTTCCTCAGGCAGCGTAGGTTTGGCTTTAAACATTTACACAACTTTGTCAAAATTGACCATTTTATTTAAAACGAACCAGCATTTAATATAATTTACGTTATCACTCTAGGGATTTTATTCTGGATTCAACGTAGGTGTTTTTAGTTAGCTCTATTCCAATATAGCTTTTGCCAGTGCCTGGGAGACGTTTGTTACATTACAAATTCTACATTTTTATCTTTAATTTATTCGTAAAATTGGAAACATACTAGTTATTTTTGTTCAAGTATTTTAATACGAATTTAATTTAATGGTTTTAAATTTGTTTTTACAGAGATTTATGCAAGGATGAAGAACAAAAAAATGTAATATGTTTAACACCGTCTTTGTCGTCTATCATTCGCACCTACACCTTACCAGAGTCAAGATTTTTTCTGCACAATATCGATAGGAACTTTAAAGAACTTGCAACTAAGAATGTCGTTATATTAAAAAAGAAAAATTTGTTAAGTGTGGGCGATGTTAAATATTTTGTTGTGGGAAATAATAACCCTGACGTTAAGTGTTTGCAATCAGCAATGTTACAAGGCGCTTTCGTGGTAACAATAGATTGTAAGTATTTGTAGTATAAAGAAAGAACATATATTATTTTATCTTTCAGTGGTTAACGATTTGATGCTTGAAAATGTAACGTTTAATCCTATGAACTATTTAGCCAATATTCCAAACTACAACATATCGAAAGCGGCTTTAAATGTGTTCAACAAAATGCCAAAACTGTTCGACGGAATACATTTTTATTTTCTCAATTACAAACCACAAAAGATTAATAATGTGCCATATTCCCTCGAGGAAGTTAAAACCTTTAATACTTTTGGGCGGAGGGAAAGTAGATGCACGAATGCCTAGTGAATCAAATCTAGTTCGATATTTTCCGTATCATTCAGACAAAACGTCGAACAGCGCTTCCACGAATTATTATTTGTTGTACAACGAAACTAACAAAAACTTTAAGAAGAAACTATATCCGAAAGAGATCAAATATCAAACTCTTAAATGGTTAATAGATTGCATTAATAGTTTTACTATTCTACCATGACTGACAAACTTTGTCAACGAATTCATTTATGTGCTCTATATTCTTGGTACATTGTTTTGTGTTAAATAGTTTGATTACAAGTGTATTTTGTTTACGTTTTTTAAAGATAAATAAAGATTTATTCAATAATGTGAGTTGGATGATTTTGAAAGCACGATTTCAATGTACTAGTTTTTCTGTCGTGTTATAATACGTGCTTATTGCTAAATTAAAAGAGTAACAATTTATTGTATTCGCAACAAATATCAATGTTGGGAGTTACATTTTAGAGGGTATTCTGTAACAGGACTTTTTGTACATCGCACCAAATTTAGTGTGATTTTCGCTGGAGTTACTCGTGGCGCCGGTAGATGGCGGTTTTTGGTTCGTTTTACGGTATCTGTTGGTCACTTCCATCCTAAGTCCGCTCTGTGTTGTGTCGATCTTCGTGGTGTTCGCATGCGTTCCGTTGCGTTGACGCTTAGGGTATGACTGTTGATAGCAACATTGCCCATTGTTTCCGTCTAATATTTCAGCACATTTTATGCGTTTTCCGCTTTCGATCACCACGAAATTACGAACACAAGTTTATGGAGACGAATCATTCTCAACAATAATATAATAATAATAATAATAACTTTATTAGTTAAAATAAACTACATGTAATAAATGACATCAGAAAAAAATCATTAAATTAAATTATTAATATAAATTGTACTTAGTTATTTTATTTATTGCCTTCTTTTTAAATATTGATTACATTTCATACGAAACACACATAACGTATCTGCTGTTTTTATTTCATTAGGTAGTTGTTAAACATCCTTAACCCTCTATAAAAATTTGGTTTTCTTGAAACATTGTATTAACCATTTGTATGTAAAAATTGTTTCCCGATCTAGTGTTATAGTTACGTTTGTCTTGTACATATGAGATGGGTATATTGGTACTTAATTTAATTAAATTGTGTTTTAATTTAAATATAAATAACAGTGTACCTAAAGTACATAATTCTATGCTTAACATCTAATAAATTTAAAGCGTTTAACATAAACTCTATTGATGTATACCTATTACATGATAATCCAATGCGCATAGCTTTATTTTGTTTTATTTGCAACCCTCTTATTGACTTGGAATTTAGCATGAACAATATAGTTGGACAATAACAAAAATGTGGTTCTATTATGGTCTTATAGATGACTAATTTTGTTTGTACGCTCATATTTTTGCTTATTCGATTAAAAAAAACAATCTTTTTGAGAGTTTTTAGACATGTATTCTGCATGTTTTAAGAAATTTAAATTATTGACAATCAGAACTCCTAAATATTTAATGTATTTCAAATTTTGTATATAATTTCCCTAATATTAACAGTGTGTGCAAACGTGTTTATTTCATTTTGTAGATATTTTGATCCTAACAACATGAGTTTAGTTTTGCTTTCATTCAATTTTAAATTATTACTACATAGCCATTGATATATATTTTCTAAATCAGAATTTAAAGCATTATTAATCATCAGCAAACAGCTGAACTTGTACATTTTTTACAGCTTAATTACATTTTTACATTTATGTACACTACAAAAAGAATCGGACCCAAAACTGACCCTTGCGGTACACCAAAATTAGTTTTTAATTTTTTTGAATAACAATGGTAAATTTTAATTTGAATATCATTTATGGAAACCAGTTTAACGTTTCTATCCAATTTTCTAACTTTTTAAAGTTTCAGTCTACAGGTTCAAATGCACGTTTAAAGTCTAGGAATACAGCACCAACAAACATTTTTTTACCAAAAGCATCTTTCCACTCGTATATGTTTTGCAATGCGGTTTAACATGAATTATTTTTTCGAAATCCGGCCTGCATATACTCACTAGCTCCTTGAAAACGAACTGACTACTGGGACGACACTAAATTACTATCACGACGGCTTTACTACAAAATGTCTACCTAGTTTCGCTGTGTACGAGTTGGGTTATTAGAGGACGGCATCCAACACTCGAAACCGTACGAGCCGTTTCGCCAAACACACCCGCTCTGTATCTGCCTCCGTAGCTACCTACTAGAATTATCTAAGGTACTGTGTCTCACTTGTTTTCTTGCGCGTCGAAACCAGTTATGAACTTAAACGCAAACTTAACCTAGCGCTTACTGCGTCGTAAATGTAGTGCGCCCAAAGAAAAACGGGTATTGCGACGTCAGCCCGCTACGATTCGTGTTTTCTTGTACTTGTGCAAATTGTGTAATTGTTGTAAAATAAACTTAACTAGTGACTTGTTTTAGTGCGAGTATTTTATTGTAACCCAGGAATACATTAATCGTTCTATCTCGCGGCAATGTAAATATCTTCTTTGATTACAACATAGTGGCACCAAAAAGGGTATTGACAACAATTAAATAAGACGGTTCTTTCAGTATCCATGCTCATATCTACGACTCACGCCTCTCCGTACTCTAGTGATAGCCGGGTGATACTAATTGCCGTCGTATACAATTTTACTATCGGGTTCAATAAATTTTCTCTCTCTCCCTTTTTTAATTTACACTCATCGAGAATTACAAATTCCATCTAAATTATTTTAATTTGTACGTTACAGTTCTTCTATTTTTTTCTGGACCATTTCACTTCATTCACGTACTATGTTGTGCTTATAATAAACCAATTACACCAGAGCAACTGCTTTTCGCCTGTTCGGTTTTGGAACTATGCCACATCGGCGTATTGATAGTATGTGGAGTTTTCAGTATATCTTTCGTGGATCCTGATTTACTGAACTCCTAGAATCAATCTAACTTATACAAGGTGTCTTGATAAAAGTACGCATCGCTATATCTTGAAAATGGTAAATCCTAGAGATTTGAGGGAAAAATCTTTTGTAAATAAAGAGGAGGAGAGAAATGTGTGGAAATTATTTTGAAGTTCGTAAATTGACCACTAGGGGTGTAACTGCTACGTAGAAACAGCGAATGTATCTCGAAATGGCAAATTTGAATTTGAGGAAAATCTTTATGAATAAAGTTAATGGGAAATATTTGATATTTTGAAGTTTAAATTGCACAGGAAACATAAAGTTCATGCTGTCTCGGAAAAGTTGGACGATGAGCTATAACTTGAAAACATCATTTGATACCTTGGATATAAGAAGAAACATGTCGTTTCATCTTGACGGTTGTCCGCCGCATTATTACTTAAATGTACGTCATCATTTAGGCGGCAGCAGCAGCAGTAGCAAACCATATTCGAAGCGGATTATTGGAAGAGAAAGTTTATGTCCCTGACCCGCGCATTTGCCGGATTTAAGTTTGTTTAGATTTTTACCTATCCGGTAGATTGAAGAAGACATGGATATGATGGAAAGGATACAAAATGTTATTGGAAGCTTCTCCAGGGATAAAATTAAAGCAGTAATGTTTGGTACCGAAATTAGATTATGCATTTATGAACTATTTGTGACTAAACTTCCAACGGTTTTGTGTTTATTTATTTGTTATTTCTTATATTTTGTTAGCACGTTGTCATTTAAATACGCTTGAAAACTAGTTTTAAACTATTAGCAGTTATGGGGTTGCCAGCTTCAACCCCATAATCGCATAATTTTTGCATGAGGAAATATTTCCGAAGAATGCGGAATGTAAGAAAACACCGTCAGCATTTCTTCAATCATAATCTACAAATCATGACTTCATTTCATCGTGCAATGCGCACCATCAAGTTCGTAGTCCGTCGGAATGCATCCGGCACAATGCTGCGCGTGCGCCTCATGTAAATAATGTACATATGTAAGTTTTGCATACAATAAATTATATACCAATTCCGGTTGGCGTATACACTCCATTCAACTATGCGGCCAACAAGAGGCGTCTTTTATCAATTCACCACCACGCCATCGTGGTGACGTGATAAATTGGCTGCGGAGGAAAGAAACACCGATCAGAACATGACAACAAACTCCACGCAGCGCAATCAGAGGGTAATTTTTTTAATATACTAATAAAATGAACGGGAAAACGACCGGCATTGCGCAAACTACGTTCGCTGCTGCCCCCACTTGTCAACAACAGGCCCATCAACTACAACTCCCGTCATCGCTACGCCGTCAACACTAAGACTGCCATGACTACGCTCGCTAACAAAACGCGTGCCATCGCTGCGCCCCCATGAACATCTCGGCACCAACAGTAATGCCACCTCAAAAGAACCCTCCATGTGACCAACATATACTTGGGCCGATGGACCACACAAAACGTCGTTTAGTCAACTCCATCGCCCAACAAACAATCCGCCAAGGCAGCAGTAACCCACACAACCTACAACACGCCAGCATTCGCAGCAGCGCTAAGAAGAGCGTCCTACACAAACAACAAAACTCAAACAAGAATCCACTAAGGAGGAAGGTTGCCAGCTTCAACCCCATAATAACCGCATAATTTTTTTTCCCAAAAATTACAAAACGCTTCAGATAATGATATTCATAGTTTAGATATTTGTTTTAAACTAAACAATTCAATAAAAAATTCTCTTAAAAGAACATAAAATGCTTTTTCAAACGAGACTAAAAATACAGATGCACACCAAAAAGCATCAAAAATATTTTCAAATTCTTCCACTCTCCATCATTCTCCCAAACCAAAACCTTTTATTTTAATATTCCAAACCTAAAAACCTGACACCCTGTATAGAGTAGGTATATCAAGAACATTGTTCAGGTTGTAGTCGCTAGGGTGACAACTCTGGATTGTGTGGTAGACGATTTCATGGGTTGTGTAGGCGGTAGTTGTTATGGGGAATGGTTATGCTCTCGTCCTACATTTGCCTTCTCCAGTTATGAATTAAGTGGAACATTCGAATCTATATTATATAGGTGATTGTGTGTCTATTTGTTTGTTACTTATGGCGGCCCATTGCTGAAAATTGACTTGTATGACCAAAATTTTACGGGGAGTAACATAGGTCCCATCCTTTCCTGATGGGAACTACAAGGAAAAATAGGTCTAAATGGTCCTGCGTAACCCGCCCGTGTATCACCACTAGTTATAAATAAGATTCACAATACAAGTAGTTGCTGTGCCGAGTAATCAACGACACTGTCCATTATGTCTACGTAACAATACACCTTTCTCTTACGTGCAAAAGCATGCAATCTGATGCTCGCCGCAGATGAGAAACGTCCCCTCTTCGCCCACTTTACTTAGTTGTATTGCTGTCAACCATTTCTTGATGCCTTGTAAAATTCTTGTTAGTGATATTTGCAGAAAATGATAGAACTGGTTTTGAAACAAAGCAAAACGAGCCTCTAAAATAACTCCAAACTCAAAACACACGGTACCAAATGGTTCTAATAATCTGACAATGGCAGATACCGAAATGATAGGTTTGTAGCAATCAGGCAACTCTCAACGTCTTAGTTTTAAGGGAAAGAAGTAGAGTAGGTGCGCCTGCGCAATTTTATACTTTCGAGAAGATTCATAAGTAAAAAGTGGGTAACATCACTCTTCTCAGTCCTCTTGGACGTTGTTAAAAACTCGAGAAGGAAGTGTTGGTTACAATGACATAAGAGCTCGAAGATGCGATGGCGACGACTAAGAAAGCAGGGAAAGGAATCAAATTTTCTAATTAACTTAAATAGATGAAGTCTGTAATGTTTGAAACGATTCAACGTAGTTGATAGGCTCTCATCTAGCACGCATGTCAGTTTACAAACTAATGCCGAATGACGTTATACAGTCTGTAGTTGTAGCGTTTTTGCCCAAATAAGTGAAGTTCTTATTTCTAAAAAAATAGATATACAGGGTTTCTATAAAAGATTGTCTTATCAGGTGAGCATTGGAAAATTTAAAAAATGCAAATTTGCAGCCTAAATTGATAGTGAATCAATGTATGCTAATCTGTCAGTTATTTCATCGTTCCGTTATTATCGTTGGTTGTAATTGTGTGGTGTTGTTTATCGTTAATTTTGTTTATTTAATTGCCAACTTGATGAGACAATAATTTATAGACTAGCTTCGAAACGAGGTATTTTACCGAAAAACACGATTTTTTTTGTCGCATCACTCTTTTTAATTTTCTCTCTTCATCGTCAAGTACAGTTAACTTGGGATATAATCTACTTAATCACCTCTTGACCTCTGAAGTCATTCAGTCTTAGTCATAGGGTAACCAACAAATGGCATTTGAATGAAGTTATTTTCGAAAAACATTCGGTATGAACCGAAGTGAATACGATATTATCACATTTCTATGGCCATTCAGCCAATTAGTAGATTAAAATTTCAAAATTGCATATCACATCGAGGTGCACGTTTGTTTTTTTTAAATTCAAAATGATGAAATAAAAAGAAGTGCTGTCGAGTAATAAGTTTGTCATTAGTACCTAAATCTTAATTGTGTATTTAGTAAAAATTACAAAAAATTTATGAACTTAATGATACTTTATTAGAAAATACACAACCGTGAAAGATGCAGCAATTATCAAATACATTTTTAATAAGAATCCTAAAATACATTTCTGTTGAATATTTTAAAATAGCCGTGGGTTGTTTCCACTTAAATGTGGGTTGTTTTTTGTATTCCGTGACAGTTTTTAAATTATCGAATAAGTAATCAAGAGCTTTTAGGTCGTTCTTCTTGACATGGTTTTTTCTGTTTATTACGTTGCTCTGAAAAATAACGTCCTCGAGCGAATAATCAATGTTTATTAAATTAGATGAGTTTTCCCGAACACTCATCTTTCTATTTGAAGATAGTTTTGTTCTAGGTTTACCACTGTTTTCGCGAACACAGATCACAGGTTCTAACACCACGTACGTGTTCCTTCTTAACAAACGGACGGGCTTTGAATTGGCCGTATCCAAAACATTATTACGCGCGCCCTTTTTACACTATGACACCTAAACACTGGTATTTTAGAACCCGAGTTTCTGCTAATTTTGCTTGCGTCCGAATCGGAATGGTAATTTACAATGTAACGACTGTCATCGACTGCTTTTTGCCCAATGGCCGGTATCTTTGTAAACGGAGTAAAATGTTCGCCGTTGCCTTTTAATTTTCTAGGCGATTCGAAATTTTGAATCCAACTATTTTTTCGAAATTTACTCGAAATGAAGTCGGAATCGGAATCTCCTTCGCTAAAGTTTAAGTTATTTCGAACACTTCTCGACGCGACTTTTCTATGGTTTGAACCCATTTACGATGAGCAGCCCTCAGAAGTAGAACGCGCTTCTCGCTTCGACATTTGAACGAAACTGATGCTTTATCGAATTTAGCGGCGATATATTTAGTTAGTTTATTTTTTAAATATCAGTTGCGTGAGTTAAATGAATTAGTACAATCCAGGGTCATTATTAATGCTCGGTGTACAAAGATAATCTCTTCGATAAAATCATCGTCTATTAAATAAATCTATAAATATTTATACCTGTATCAATTGCCGATTTATTGGAACTACATTAAGTATTTATGACAAAAACTACTACCAATTTATAACGATTTACAATTACAACAGGGTTGATGCAACAATATATGTATATGAAGTTTTCAAAATTATACGTAAAGGCTTAGATTGAAACAAATGTATTCAAACTTTTTGAGCCTTAATGATAGGTTCGTTTAAATTAGTTCTTGACAAATGCAGTTTCTGCCGTTTTATTTCAAATAAAATTATACCTAAAGCAGTTCCTACATTTAAACTCTCCATACAACTATTCAAAGGGATGTTTAACCTGGCACCACCAAAATTTGTGACCATCTGAAATGAGTCCACACTAACACCTTCAGTTTCGCCTCCCAATATCAAAGCTACATTTTTGTAGCCACTAAATTGCACACTGTAGTAGGGAAGCAATGGTATAGATGATACAATGTCTTTTAAACCTTTCGGATCCAAACTGTCCACTCCTTCAGAAATTATTTTATTGTCTGCTACAAATACGGCACTTTCGAGATTTTCTAAGCGTTTTTCAATGTCTCCCCATTCCATTCTTTTATGTATTTGCATATGAAAATGAGCACCACACGCTGACCTTAAAACTTTTGTATCCCACAAATCTACACATCCTAGAACCAAACTAAAGTTTAGAATGAGTATTATACTATTCTATATATATACCTTTGGTAAGCATTAACCTTTCTATTCCAGCGCCAGCGGCTGTTCTTAGGATAGCTCCTAAATTTCCCGGCTCTCTTATATTATCGCATATTATTGTAATTGGTAAGGAATTACATGGAACATAATTTTCAACTTCTGGTGTTTTAAAGATACCTAAAATCAAGAAGTCATAGTAAATTAAATATCATTAAATAATAAACTGGTTCTGTGTTGCGAGTACAGTAATCATGTTACAGCATCATGTAGATCAAAGCATAAACTTAGAACAGAAAACAAAAATTATTAAATTCAATGATTACGACACCGGTTCAAGTGACGACGAAAATATTATAATAATGTTGACGGTAGTAAACAATATTAGTTGATTTGTTTATTAACAACAAACGTCGGCTTTTCGAGTTAAGCCACATTTTGTAGTTGAGATAACTACAAGTTGTGGTTACCCTGACCGCAAATTGTGGTTCAGTGTACCACCTTTGTGAGGTTTGTTTGTGGCTCCATCGATTGCGACCACATTTTGGGGTTTGTTTGTGGTTGCATTAATTTTATACCGTAGCGCGCTGCGGCGACCGCTCGGGCTGCATGCCGACTGCATACGCCCATTTAGACTGCAGCGAACGTATGCCGTGTAATAGTATTTCTATGAACAATCACAGTTTGTAAAGAAACGGGATTGTTGGTCCGAATCTCCCTGGATACTATTTTTAACGTAAACAAAAATTTGAATTTTGTTAAAAAACTAGTATTACCGTTGAAAGGTTGTATCCAACGTTACGATTTTCGATTGTTGTTTTCCGAGGGTATATAAACGCGAACACAGCCGTATTATAACAGTTAGTTGGTGGTCACGTCCACCGAGGGATACAACCTAGGCGGAAAGCGCGTTCACAGATTTATATTCGCGATTAAATACCGCGTTGAAAATTAATTTCCGCAATTATTTGATATTAAAGAAAAGTAATCGTCTTTAGTGAATCGAGTAAAATTAATTCAATTTACTCCTATCCATTAATAATCTTAATTAATTGATTTTTTGGGAAAGTTAGGAAAATAGCCGTTATTAATTCAAAGCGTGCAGCCTCAGTGTATCGAATACATTGATAGCAAATCGAAATACCGCAGTTAAATAAATAATTTCAATTTAGTCCGTAACCGTTTTCGTATGACAAAAATTGTTGTTTTGCGAAATCGTCACTAAAGTAACAAAACATCGGCACTAAAGTAACTGTTGAAACAAAAACGTATTCCGGGATTGGATCGTGTCGAAAAGGTAACCAAAACCAAAAAAAGGTCGCCAACTACAGCGCACAGAAGCAAACAAAGTCCCTGGAAAATATGTCAACTACATTTAAAAATTTGTGGTCGCAAAACATTAGCCCAATCACAATTAAGAATAACAGCTGATACAGTCTCTGACAGAACTTTAAGTTATCAATTTACATCTTTGTTGACAAGTTTTGATTCCACCAGTTTTTGCGTTTATTCATCTTTATAAATATTCAAAACTGTTTTTACTGCATAATGTGTAGGAAAACTTGTATGTCAGCTTTTTAGATCTTAGTGTAGAATGCTATGAAACGTGCAGATCCCCGACATGAGGCCCAAAAAAGTTCACCGTTAGATTTGGGCCCATACAATATTGGAAGCAATATATTTTTTCAAATTGTACGTCAGCTTTTTTGCAGACAGCTGACGTTTTGGTTGAAGCGGTGAAAAGTTAAAAGGAAAATAAATTCGAAAATGTCATAATTCGATTCTTTTTTAATACTCTGCCCCTTAAATCCCAATACAATTAAAAAAATCGAATTATGACATTTTCCGAATTTATTTTCCTTTTAACTTTTCACCGTTAACCAAAACGTCAGCTGTCTGCAAAAAGCTGACGTACAATTTGAAAAAATAAAGAAATTATTGGGATTATTAGTGCACAACGTAAACCAAAGTAAAATTAAGAACTGATTTTCCGGAAAACCGGAAAATTGTTATTTCACAGAGGCTAGAAATCATAATAGAAACAGGTAATGTTTTAATTATTCAAAAAAATACTTTTCTCAAAACATCTAGCCTTTTGCAGAACTTTCGGTTCCAATGAGACTACGCGGATTCATGTTTAATATTACAACTTTTCAATTTTCCGGAAAATTTTCCAGAAACTACGTTCTCCAAAATTTGCCGATGTGTGTAAAAACGACTTAACAATTCTTTAATCTTGAGATTATTGCTTGCTAGTTGCGATTGTTACAATAGAATTTTTATAATTAAAAAATTACTACTTTAGGATTTTTCAGACGATTTTCCGGTCAATCATTTCATAAACATCTGCGCATCTAAACAGCTTGGGCAAAATAAAAAATAATTGATTTTTTACCCTTGAAAATTTCTGCTCACAAGTGGGAAAAATCAAAAAACGGATTTTCTGTGATACGAAAATTAATGAGAAAACTTAAAATTAAGAAAACAAGAATTAGGGAAAAGAAAAGATTGGTGGAACGGAGAATGCGAGAAGGGGAAAAAAGAATTAAGAAAAGCAAGAAGGAAATGGAAAAAAAGGAAAGATAGAGATAGATGAATACAAAAGGTTAAAAGTAAATTTTAAGGGAATATGTGCAAAAATAAAAAAGAACATAAAAAACAAAACGAGATAAAGATTAGAGAAATTAAAAATGAAAGACAGGTATGGGAATTCATTAATAAAAAGAGAGAAAAAGGAGGAAGGATGGAAGCAAATATAGATGAGGAAAAATGGGAAGAACACTGTAAGAAGTTAGTAGGAGAGATAGGAAGAAAGCGAACAACTATAGAGCTATAAGATATATGCGGAAATAGTTAGAAAAAATTGGAAAAAGAAATAGAAGAAAAGAATGTCATACCGGATTAGCAAGCAGGATTTAGGAAAGGAAGAGGAACGATAAACAATATATACATATTAAAGCACATAATTAATAAAGAGTTAGCAAAGAAAGGAGGAAATATGTACGCAATATTTCTAGACATTAAAGCGGCATTTGATAATGTGGAAAGAGGGGGATTATGGAAAAGGATGGAGGAGGTAGGAATAAACAGAGATATAAAAAATGCAATAGAGGAAATATACGAAGAAACAAGATGTAGAACGAGGGTAGGGAGGAAGCTAGGTAGAGAATTTAGGACAGAAAAAGGACTAAAACAGGGATGTCCGCTAAGCCCAATCTTATTCTCGATATACATTAGTGATCTTGAGGAGGAAATGGAAAAAAATCTAGTAGGAGGAAGGAAAAAGATATCGATTTCTGCATACGCGGATGACATTGTGGCAATAGCGAGAAATGAAGAAGAGATGAGAGGAGTAGTTAAATTTATGAAGAAATACCTGGAAAAGAAAAAACTAGCAGCAAATGTCGGTAAAACAAAAATTATGGAATTTAAAAAAGAAAAAGAAGAAGAAAGGAAGTGAAATGGTGGTGGGGGAGGAGGAGGTAGAGAGAGTAGACAAGTATAGATACTTAGGTTACAACATCAGATACGATAACAAAGATGGAAACCATATAAAAGAGATGAAAATGAAAGGAAATAGAATAGTAGGACAAGTATGGGGGTTAGGGAAAGGATATTTGGTAAAGATATAGAGAAAAGGAGATGGATGTTTGAAAAGTTGGTAAGAAGTGTGGTACTGTATGGAGCGGAGATTTGGGGTTGGAGGGAATGGCAAGAGCTGGAGAAGATACAGGAGAAATACTGGAGGTGGACGTTAGGACTAGAGAAGGAGACACCGGGGTATATAGTGGAAGAAGAGCTAGAAATAGAAAAATAAGGATACAAGCAGGAAGAATTGCAGTAAGGTATGAAGAAAAAATGGGAAGTAGGAAGGAAAATGAAATACTATATGAATGTTGGAAAGAGATCGAGGCACAGAAGGTAAAATATGGGGAAGAAGAAAGAAGAAAATACTATGAAAGAGTGGGATACAGAGAGAAGAGATAAAGAGATTAAGAGAGGAGGGGAGAAAGATGGAGGAGGAAATAATTGCAAGAGATAAAGATACACAGAAGCAGGAAAGAAGGGCAAAAATAAAGGAAGGAAAATATAATGAGAAATACATAAAAATAATGACAGACAAGACACCAAGGTACATAACAGAGGGAAAAGGAATGAATGAAATAAGAATGATTGCAAGGTTCAGAATGGGAAATGAAGAAAATGAAAATAAATATTGGATGAGTGATGAGGAGAGATTATGCAGGTTTTGTGGGGATGAATGGGAAAATATAATACATATGAAAGCGGGAAACAAGACAAGAGGAAAAGGAATGGAAGTTACTACTAGGAGAGAAAGGGGAAGGAAAACAATGGATGAGGGAAGTGTTGGAGAGGAGGAAAGTGATGGAGGAGAAGAAAAGAAAAATACTGAAAGCTTAGAGAAGAGAGGGATGGGAGGTTGAAGAGGGAAACAGGAATTAGTTATTCAAAGAGGTGGACTTTAGGATTAGGTAATAAAAGACCAGGATACCTAATAATTCAAACAGGAAATAGAGCATTGAAACTGAAGGAAAAGATGGAAAACAGAAAAGAGAATAAAATGCTGTACATATGTTAGAAAGAGATAGAGGAACAAAAAGTGAAATAAGGTAAAGAAGATAGGAAAGCATATTATCAAAGAGGAGGATAATCAAGAAAAAAAATAAAAAAAACTAAGAGGAGAAGGAAGAAAGATGAAAGAAGAGATAAAAAAAAAGACAATCATAACCAGGTGCAGGAGAGAAGAACGAAGATTAGACAAGGAAGATATAACGACAAATACAACGACTTAATAATGGAAAGAATCAAATATGGATAAAAAGAAAAGATTGTTAAGGTTTTTTTTAGTTAAATTTCGTATTTAGTTTTAAGTTTAAAAAGTTTGTGAAAGAACCGAATCACTTTGTTATTTTAAAAAGACAAATAAATTTGATTTGATTTTACTGAGAAAACTTGGAGTTGAGAAAATCTAAGAGAAGTATTTATTATATTATTAATGAAAAAATAACAATTTTCCGATTTTCCGGAAAATCAATTCTGAATTTGACGTTGGTTTACGTTGTGTACCAATATTCCCAATTTCTCCTTCTTTTAAATCGAATTGGGACTTGAAAGGCAGAGTTTTAAAAAGGAATCGAATTATGACATTTTCCGTATTTATTTTCCTTTTAACTTTTCACCGCTTCAACCAAAACCTCAGCTTTTTGAAATTCGATGATATATTATTTCAGAAGTAGGACTAGAGAAAGATCTAGAGAAAGGAAAGTATTTGCTATTATAGCTGCTCCTAAAAGTGTTGAACCGTTACTTTATACCAAGAGCATCGGGGCTATTATTAATTTATTAAAAAATTAAGTGGATAAAACACTGTGATGAGAGAGAGTATTGATGCCATATGATCCAAAGTTGCCTTTAGTTTTACAATGCAGAGAAAAATTATAATCACATAGATAAGGAGCCATCAGCCATACTTTGTACAACAAAAAAGTTGTTCCAGTACCTATACGGAATATAATCTTCATTAGTAACGGACAACAAACCTTTAGAATAAATTCTTAATCCTACCAAGAGTTTACTTTTTATTACTACCTTACGTATGACGGTACGCGTTATTTTTTAAGACAATTTGAATATAAAATTAAGCATCTCTCAGCTGCAGAACATACTCATGTCGATCCCTTATCAAGGACTCTTGATGACAAGCTTAAATGAAGATGTTGTAGATGTAGATGAATCATATGAATTTTAAACAAGATACTATAAATCGACTATGTTTTTCAGGACCTATCAGAATCCTATGAAGAAATGAGTATTTTTAAGAAAGATTTGTTGCTTAAAAGTTGTTATTTTTATTATAGTTTTATTGCTTGCAAAATTTTGTATAAATGAAACAATTTGAACAAATGAATTTGAAATTATTTCTGCCTTTAAATTACACAACATAATCGAACCGCACCAACGATAATTTTTTAGTCGAATGTTAGAAGAGTCTTTCGTCCGTCCCCGCTCCCTTAAGTAAGGATAAAATGGGGTCTGCGCAGTAGGCGTGAAACAAACTAAAGTACTTAAATTCAAAGGTAAATTGAACAAAAGTAAACAAACCTAGAATTTTCAGTTCATCAAGGAATTGAGGCCAAGTCTTGATACCACGTTCTCAGCTGTACTGAAAGAGTTACTCACATTGAAGTAGTCAAAACTCAAAATGAAAACCATTGCACGTTCTGTGTGTTATTGGAAAAAAATTGATAAAGACATTGAGTCTTTAGTTAAATCATACAACAATTGCGCTGAAGTTACAAAAGCGTCTCTTCATCAATGGGAGGAGCCTAAAGAACCTTGGCAAATAATTCATGCTGATTACGCAGGTGCATTTAATAGAATATATTTTTTAATTGTGGTCAATGCCAAGACAAAGTGGCTAGAAATCAATTATCAATGTCGGAGAGTACCTATGATTAAAGCTTTTAAGAATATTTTAATAAATCAAGGTCTTCCATTTATTTTTAGTAACGGACAATGACGAATGGTTTGGCCGAAAGATTAGTTCAAACAAGAAAAGGAATTAAAAGCAATGATAAGTATTCGAAGTGTGTCAATTAAAGAAATACGATTCTATTATTGAGTAACACCACTAGCGGACGGCAGGACACCGGTTGAACATCATATTAGAAGACAAGTGAGATCAAAATTCCATATTAAAACCAGTACCAAAAAGAATAAAACTGGAAGAATCTAAAATAAAAAGAGAATGTTCAATTGGGCAAAGAAACTATACCGTGTGTCTATGGCAAGACGCAACATAGGATTTTTACTATAGAAAAAATTTGATTTGATCTACTATTGCTATGAAAATTTTTGATTGTTATATACTCAATATGTTACGGCATTTTGTTGAAGTTAGAAAGAGAGAGCAAGTGTAGAATGTCTAATCTTCTTTCAAATGTAAATATTATTTTTTAAGTTTGTAAAAGTAAGTATTTAGTATTTTATAATTTTACGAAAATTCTAATCAATGTTCAGTTGCTTTCATATTTTAATATAGCTATTGAAGCAAGCATAATGAAATACTTTTGCATAAAACCTGTTTGTATTGAATTTGAGGTTAAATGAGTTGTTTGTTTTTTTTTGTATTGTAGACCTGTGTGTAAACTATTAGAGATAATACCTGCATCTTGCAAGAATATGCAGGTTAAAAAGCTAAAAGTTTATTTTAAGTCAATACAGTTATTTATTATGGATAAGACAGATATTTCAATTAGTATGAATCTAGTAGTTTGTCTCTACCACAGGTCTCTACAGATAAACAGAAGTTGGTGTTCTAAGGACTTTATTCGGAATCAGCGAAGTAAAGTATAACCAAAAATTGGACGGTGTTATACATTTTTAGCTTTTCGATCGTAAACAATTATTTGAAACGTATTAACGAAGATTTTAAGAAAATGCCCGATTAAGGTTTTTAATGTTATGAATAATAAGAACGTAAAGGTTTGTGCTTTAAATTATTTAATTTGCTATTTCTCTTTTGACTTTCTATTTCAGGTTTTACTAGAATCCAGGAGTCAACAAACAAGATAACAAGATTGTTATTTCAAAACCATCCAAGAACAATTGTAAGAAATGTTGTAATTTCAAATACGGTTTTTTATTAAAGCGATTGTCATTTTAAGTTTTAATTGCATCATATTAAAAATTCTTCTCTATAAATGTGTTAGTGGTCCTGAAAAGGACCGATTTGTTTGTGGATATACAGAAGTG